>MJUU01047369.1:55596-70932 GCA_002080025.1 Modiolus philippinarum | reverse complement strand
TGTAATAGTTTTCAGTTATGAAAAGATCCCGTTCATTAAAATCGCAAACGTTATTACATACTCAAGCAAATCGAACAAGTTGAGATATGTAAACACCATGTGATGGCGCTAATTGAACATCGCCATCCAGGAATTGATAATTAACTATGGGAAAAGAAAAATCGTCCCTTGTATCATAAATTTTAGTATCTAATTTACCATTCGTTATATCAAAATTGATGTCTAAGAACGGACAATGATGATTGTTAGAATTGGCTTTATTCAAAGTAAGTTCTTTAGGGTAGATGTCCTTATAATACGTATTGAAGTCGTCATTATTTAAAGTTAAAATATCATCCAAATATCGGAAAGTGTTATTAAACTTTTCAATTAAGTGCTGTTTGGATGGGTCTTTGCAGATATTGGTCATAAACTGATATTCGTAGCAGTACAAAATGAGGTCCGTTATAAGTGGTGCAAAATTGGTACCCATGGGATTTCCTATGAACTGGCCGAAACGAATGAATATATCATCAAGTAAAAATTCAAGTGCTGTAATCATATCAAAACAAGTCCAATTAATTGAGTTATATTGTTTTGTATTAATAAAATGTGTTTTGAAGAAATAAGAACATATATATTCACAAAACATATTTTAAGAACAAAAACACATTGGACATGAACAGGTATAACAAAACAGATAAAGACTGGGTCCTCAAACAATAGCTGTTTTCGGACCAAGTCAGTTGTCATAAATGGGGATAAATGGATCAGATACAAGTTAGAAAACTTAAGGGTTAGGGTTAGGGTTAGAATATCTTATCCTGTGTAGATTTTATATCTATAAATAACCGTGTTATTTATTTTAATAATATTTCTATGGTATCGGGGGACAACAATAAGGTAGATCTTGCCTTATAGAGTTTTTTGGCAGTATTCTGTTAAGAATAAACAAAATAGGGGGTTGCTACGATCCATAAACATTCTCACATTTTGCTTTAATATATTTACTTTTTCATTTGTAATGGTGGAATAGTTTATTAGATTGAATTTATATTAATTGCAGATATCAATATTAGATCTAGTCAAATGTAAACACGTCAGTTTCAAATTGCGAGACTGGTATATTGCACTGGTCTATAACCTCACAGAATTTCTTGTTCTTAATTTAACACATTCTTTCTCGTAATGTCAATTGCGCATAGTAATCTTGATATTCACCATTGATATTCAGAGGATACTCTTTCATATTGTATCACCTCTCATTACATCGACAGTAGAATACCGAAGGATCAAAGCACAAGATTACATAAATCAAAGTCCAGAGACACGGCAAAAGCAAGAACACCAGAAGACGGAAGACTAAAGACACCACATGCTCACAAAACACACGAACATTACATATACAGCACAAAAAAAAATAAAGCACTAACAGTGTGAACTCTCAAAAAACAGAGTAACATCAGGTGCTCCATAAGGGCAAGCATGCCCTGCTCTGCATACATCACCCATCACACTGTCAGTGGGTCAATCTAGGGTAAGGTCAAAAATTGGTAATGTCAAATCCGGGAAGACGTGGATCTAGCTGAAAATGTCAGTTTTCATTTCTGACACTGACATTTTATATCTATCTATGATGTCGTGGTGACGGCCATAGTATTTCTGAAGGGACGAATGTAACAACGGCTGAACATATCCCTGACTCAGCAGTTTTTGTGACAGTGCTTTTGTTCTTTCCACAAAGTCACTGTATGTACTGCACGCTCTACAGTAACGAATTAATTGTGAAATACATACTCCATATGCTGTGGATAAAGGTATATTGCTGCAGAGAAAGAGAAACTTCACAATTGGAAAGTCAAAACCATCACGTTTATCATATAATCTAGATTTCAGACGTCCATGTTCGTCAATGTATGGCAAAAGGTCAAGGTATGAAGCAGAATCGGGTGTATCGGTTGTCTCTTTAATTTCAAATTCACTGGGGTAGATGTGATTTAAACATTCTTTATATCTTGGGTTGTTAAGAGAAAGTACATCGTCTATATATCTGAAGCTGAAATTAAAAGTCTGGGCTAGTTGTTTTTGTTTCTGTTTTATCAGCCCTTGTAAAAACTTTGCCTCATACGAAAAAAGGAAAAGGTCAGCTAAAAGTGGCGCACAATTTGTTCCCATAGGAATCCCTATTGTCTGTTGAAAAACAAGGCCTCCGCATTTTCTCATGAATTTGTCATATAAGATATGTAAGGGTAGGGGTAGAAGTGTTTTAAATTATCAGGAAATCTGAAATCATGATGATGGTCGTAAATTCTGGTTTAATTCGCCAACTTTGTCAATATCGAGAAAAGGTTCTGATTATGAAGCTTCTGGTGTTTTTAATTTCCATTTGACTAAGATATATAAAACATAAGGATTAAATGATATATGGGTTATCGTGTGCAAAATAATCGATCTATTGAAATATTTTAGAACTAAGCAATCTGTTTCTTCTTATCTTGTAAAAGGTTTGTATTATTTTGGCTTCATAATACAGAAAAGAAAAAGAAATTAAACGCACTGCACGTTAGTGCCGATTGGAATACCGATAATCTGATGAAATATTTGCCCACCTAAACTAAAAAAAAGTACAGAATGCAACTGATGTCTCGGCTATATTGGAAGCCATACTGTAGGTTTTTAAGTATTGAATGTTGTGTTTTTTTCTTCGCACTGCAAAAGCCTTGGTTTTATAAGCTGTGTTTTAATATTCATGTTTTTGTAGCTGTAGCATTAATTTGTTTTGGATTCTCGTTTTTGACATTTCTGTTTACTAGAGATTTTGTAATTACAGCATTCCTTGTTTGTTTGCTATTCTACTGCCTTGGTAAATATATTGTAAATTAGAAATAAAATAAAATAAAAACAAGATTTAATTATAAAAGTCTTCTGTCCAAAGACTATATACCCAAAGGTAATTTATTTCAAAATGAAACAAATGTTCGATATTTTTTTTCTCCTGTGGACAGTGTACTTGGTGTTCCCAACTCCATCAAAAAGCTCAGTTTCTAACCGAAATCCTCCGGTTCGCTCTCCTTGAGAGTTTTTGGAGGATTGTCAAAATCAAAAGTCCAAAATTAACCCCTTCAGAGACATAAATTGACTTCTGGTGAGTAGACCTCAATTAATGCTATTGATAACGGAGGTGCTGTGAGTCTCAGTGTTTTGTGTCAGAGGGGGTTCAAGAGTCTACAAAAGGTACTAAGATATAAAAACTTTAAATTCTGTAATTTTGTTATTACTCCATTTGAATAACACCAAGGATTTTTTTTAAATTGAAGAAATCCAAAGAATGTCAGGACCCTCAAATAGAGAGAGCTGATAAATAAACCTGAAGCGTTTCTACACACTTAAAGGAATCCCTGTAGCCTGATAGTTGAAAATTGCAGTTGTTACACGAAATACATTTTTACTTGTTCCATGTTTTCAACCAATTGCGGAAAGCCTAAAAACATAGCCTTGAATTTATTTGATTTTTTAAAATCCTGACTGACATCAAGTTTTCTTTTCACTTTGCAATAGCCTAGCCTTGCGCACATGCATGCCAAGTAATGATCATATGGTGGCGTTTTTGTCGAAGGAGTATATCCATCTTGCGAAGTTCTGTCCTATGATGTATTGGGTTATATTTATACATCTGTATGTTCCAACAAGAAATCTACTGAGAAGCAATCAGTGAAATGCTGGATTTGTCCACTCTAATAATATATACATCGGCAAACGAATACCGAAGCAAAAACGAGGAAAGGGGAAATTCTAAAATCATAAATCCAAAATCACGGCAATTCACAGTAACACGAATTGAGACAGTATGACAAAGACAAAACGAATAAACAAAAAGGTACAAGAACGTCTCAAAACTAAATATTTGTTGAATTAGGTGGGATTTTTCGTTATCAGCTTTCACATATAAATTTCGGGCGTAAAATTGTTTGATTTGATATATTGTGGACAGACATGATGTTGACATGACCATCTGAAGAACCTAAATGTACAGTAACTTTGGTATTGAGTTCTTAAGTACCATTTAGTTGATGCCAGTGTTGGTAGACTATAAATTCCCAAGGGTATTTTGTAATCGAGTAGCAAATACAGATGTTATCTGGACACTATTACTGTCTACATTTTAGCAAAAGTTTGTTCAAATCTAAAGAGTAAAACCTTTTGCAAAGTTCTGTGTTATGTTTTAATTTAGATCCTATCATTTGATATTTGTTCTCCGTGAGCTTTTGCATATACCCTCTGAAAAAAGGAAACGCGTCAAACGAAAAGGTGATGTTTTTTTTCACAAATTACAACCATAAATAATATAAATAAGACAGTCAGGAACATGAAATTTGACTCGGTTAAGTGAAGCAACTGCGTTTATGGTATTGTCTGCCATTCATTATGCAGCGCCTACTAAAATTCCTAAAGATTTTGTGTGTCCAGTATACCCGTCATATGCTCTATAAGATCAACGACTTACATTCATATTCAGTGATACTTGTCATGTCCGGTCGCGCATTATCATGCTTTAATACTTTTCTTCTGAAATCCATACCTTGCGTAATAGATAGCTACCTACATTATACACTTCCTTCCTCTGAAGTGTGAAAAATATTCATTTCGGCGTCTGCATACCCTTCCGTGACCCTCTCATTTTGTCATTTGTCATTCGTCGCTACTTTACTTCAGTAATGAAAGTTTCATGCATGCACGAAGCGTATTACACCATTTGACCGCTGTCGGACGGTGTTGACGCTCTATGGTCTTCTTGCCGGTAATCCACGTGTATAGATTTGCATTTCCTACCGTCCGTGCGGTTGTTTTGATTTAATCTGCACTAGAGACATAATTTGGTGAAATGTACATATGCAAAAACTAAATTCACAAGCACTTCGGTATTTTGATATTTGCGTAAACCAAAGATTTTGTTACCGGCAACGCCTCTGTTCCGCATGGAGCAATCGGATGAATGGGTCATGGGTGGCAGTCCTTTTACAAAAAATGCAAGTTGTTTCAACATGGTCAATTTTTATAAAGCTAACCGATGTTTATTTTATATTACTACAATGAAACACCATATTGACATGATTTGAACTGCACGGAGACATAAGTTGCCAAAAGGACCATATGCAGACACAAATTCGCAGAAACTTTGGTATTTTGTTATCACTAGCTATCTTTGGCATGCTATAATTACAAACAGCCGTATACCTAGTATATCGAACGAAAATTAGGATTTCCAGCTAAATACAAGGCAAGCCACACGGAAACTAGGGGGTTATATGTTTATAGGTTTCATTATGAGTGAGGCTTGTATATCGCTTGTTATCAAATCGAGCTATTTAATTACAAAATAATAATTAACGAGCTTCAGCGAGTTAATTATTATTTGTAATTAAATAGCGAGATTTGATAACAAGTGATATACAAGCATCACGAGTTATGAAACCTATTTCTCTTATGATAAACCATGCTGTCGTGTTCTCCCAATTATGTTAAGTTGGGAGAATTTAGTTGTGTTTGTGAATACATTGAAGATTGATTATGTACTTTAAACTTATCCTTATAATGAATGGTCAAACATTAAATTAATTTTCCCCGTTTATGCAGAAACTATAAACAACGGTAAGTGTTGTAGATGTAGAAACTATGTTGCATTATACGCACATGTACACAAAAATCAATAGCAATGACATGTACATGATTCCTTGCTGTTGACAAACCTGGGTGAAAGCTCGGTTGAATTGTAATTACAGTTTTAAACATCTATACAGTAATAAATAAATTTCTGCTTGTCAGTAGAGTGAAAATGTTACGAATGATTTGTAATTAAATGTAGGTGTAGATTTCTCTGTCTCTGTGGTAGCTGATTCTGATGTCAATTTCCACGCGTCAGTGATCCCAATACACATTGCATCATAGCATCAACACAGAAAACAGGAAGGAAATTAAACTAAATAATATATTTCTAGTGGCCAAAATATATTCAACTGTTTTGGGAGAATGAATTGATAGGTGTATACACACGAAGCTTATTTTTTCATTTCTTCTTCTTGCCAATGGAATAAAAAATAATGCAGACGACATAATGCAATGAGCACGGAATTTAAAAAAGAATTGCCATGGCGTTGGTTTGACTTGATGTGTGACCTCTAGGACAACCAATGAAAATACGGCTGAAAAGTTATCTAATCGTATGAAAGGCCAATGAAATGATACCTTAAAGTTATCACTAAGTAATACGAAAAATTATCTTATCGTGTAAGAAATGGATATTGCTGCCACATCATAAGAGAATTTTTGATATCATGGGGTAACAATTAAATATGGTTGTCTTGAGGCCCTTTGATGCTGCAAATGGACATCAGCTTTCCAGGTCATGGGAGAATTTGAACTCGGCTGTCTAAGTTCTCCTCTTAACAAGTAAACAGTAGTCATTGAAAATATAAATTATCTGGTTTTACAAATCTCTGAGTTTTTTTTTTCATATAATTTGACGTGTGCTCTGTTTTCAAGTATCAGTTTGTAAAATATATACCTCAAAATAAATGAGATAAGCATAAAATAATTTTTCAAAAATGACAAAGGAATTTAGTTTTTTATGAAGACTTTTATTTCATAATACTCTTTCGAAGGAGTTTATATGTTGTGCTAACAAATTTGAATTATGCATAAATAATAAAGTAAAATTTGTAGTCTATGGTTTACTTAATCTTCGTTAGTCTGTTGTTCAACAAACTCTTTGAAAAAAAAACACATTTGGGGGGGGGGGGGGGGTTACTCCATGATATACTTTCGAAGGAGTGTTATATGTTTCGAAATAA
Organism: Modiolus philippinarum; assembly: GCA_002080025.1. Classification (NCBI taxonomy): domain Eukaryota; kingdom Metazoa; phylum Mollusca; class Bivalvia; order Mytilida; family Modiolidae; genus Modiolus; species Modiolus philippinarum. Next base: position 64,105 of record MJUU01047369.1, on the reverse strand, counting down.
AAATTTCATGCATTTTAGCATTAAAAATGTATGATAAGTAAAGTTTTAGACAACCATTTAAACTCAATTTTTACGTTTTTGCGCAGTAGTATTCCCACATATCCGGCATTTCAAAACTAATTCGCTATTAATACAGCGATTTTGTCAACAGAATGGAATTACTGTCTCAAAAACTTATACATCAAGGGTATGCAATTGTCACTACAAAAGTTTTACGGTCGTCACAATGATTTGACAGACCGTTAAGCGACTCTTACACTACACCGTGTAGCAAAAACGTATTAGGAACGGATGAAAATCACTTTTGTACGGTGGTAAATATTGTTGAACGTCCACGAATAACAATGAAAACGCACAAAAACCGGAGGTATACAGTAAGTACACCGTACAAGCACAGTCCTGGTACCGAATAAACCGAACCCGCACCGAACAAACACCGGAACCCTACAGGACGAGCACTGAATAAAACATAGTTATAACGGTAACATACCGGACGATTACCGAATAAAACGAATTGCTAAGGAAAATGTACAGTGCGAGCACCGAGTAAAAACGAATTGAATAATATTGATTTTTCAAAAATGCTATCCCTAATTCTTATCGTTATCTACATTTGTCTTTTGTCTTTTTATTGTTTTTCTTGTACAGTTCCCTAGTAGATTGTGGCATGTGATTGTAATTTTTGGCCATTGTAAGTGTTTCCTGTTATCTTTGCTATATTAAACCTTTGTCTTTTGACCGCTCAACAACTTATTTTACACAGATACTCATTAAGGCGTGCTTGAACAATTAAATTCATTTCATATAATGTCAACGAATAGAAAAGCAACATGACCTAAAAAAAGAAATGTCGGGTTACAGATAACCTTCTTTACAAACGACCGAAGGCGAAAATTCCAGTAACGATACTCAAGACCAAGATCGGATTAAAGTTATACAGTCTTTAGAGTAACGGATGCTCTTAAACGGCGAGAAAACGGACAATTCCTTAATTTTGATGTTTTGGGTATTTTTAGAAAAATGATAAATACAAATAAACAAATACTGTATAAGTCTTGCAATTACTAAATTAAAGAAGCAACTTTTAAAAGGTAGTGTATAGCACCTTCTATAGGATATGAAAAAGAAAGGAAATGGGGTAAATGTCAAGGAGACAACATCCTATATCCAGGTTAAAACGACCCAAAACAAAACATCTAGGGGTCACCATATGGTCTTTAACACAGTGAGGAACCTCACACCATATTGTAAGCCCTAAATGGCTCCGAAAGGAAAAAAAGTGAATAAATCAATGGAAACAAACCACATCCAATAACCCAAATATCAAGATGATCACATAATAAGCAATCATTGTAAATTCGTTTTAAGCAAAATTGAAATAGTAAAAGTAGGCCACATTTTAAAGGGTAAAAAAAGACAAAATATACAAAGTAAAAAATAACAAAAGACTGGCTTAAAACAGAAGAAGGGAACAGAAAGTATAGCTCAAATTATCGGCCTAATGGCTTCCAACTAGGGAGCAACCAGATAAATTATGTTATTCTTCAGTAGTTCAAGTTTCTCTCGTTATAGCAGGGCCATAATTTTGGTTTTCCATCCGGTTGCTTCAAAGTTGAAGCCATGCGGGCATTTTCTTCTGTTCTTAGCTGTTTTTTATATAGTTTGTGCTTATTATCTTACAGTATTATCTTTTAATTGTGGCCTTCTTTGACGATTCTTATTTCTTTTTACTACATGTTAATTTTAGCCGTTGCACAACATATATTTTTTATAAAAAAAATTTATTCGGTGCTCGTGTGGTTGGCTTTCGTTGTAAGTCCGGAACTCGAACGGTTTATCCGTTATCTCTTCGGTTAAAGTCCGTTTCACCAATTTAATCTACCGTACATGAACGGATGCAAGACGGACAAGTACCGAATGAATAACGTATATACAGCGCTTAACAGCCGAACAAAACGTAAACCTACCGTACATTCACCGGACATTTTGTGCGGTATATGTCCGTTCCAAATTTTCACCGTACAAAACGGACATCACCGTACTTGTACCGTATATACCGGATAAAGAACGGACGAGAAACGTATATGAACGGAGACGAACGGATATAATTTATTTTTATACGTTCGGCGTTCGTTCGTCTAGTGTAAGAGGGGCTTTACAATGTTTATAATTTACAGATGAGAAGTTATATCTTTTGGAGGATCCAGAGTTTATGGCCGGACTGACAAACACAGATTGTGGAAAAAAACGGACTTAAGGTACCAAGACGCAAATAACATATGTTTTAGCATAAATAAAAATGCCATCAGATATCAGAGAAAAAACACTGTCCCAAAAACTGCTTAGTCAGGGATTTGTTCAACCTATTTAAATTTCATGCCACAAAAAATTCTATGGCTGTCATCATAACATTATTGAAAGATATGCAGTGTCAATGTCCCAAATTAAAGTGGTTATTTTCAGGTAGATTCAAGTCTTTTTAACCATATCGATTTTGACTTTTTCCTAGATTGACTCACTTACAGTGTGACAGATGCCTTAACAAAACAGGACATGCTTAACTTTCCGGACAAACTGATGTCGCTCTCTTTGTAAAGGGAGTTCACACTGTTAGTGCTTTAGCTTTCTGCGTTTTTTCGTTTAACGTACTTTTGAATTGTAGTTTTTGTGTTCGTTAGTGATGATTGTGGTACCGATTTATCCTTGTTTATGAATGAATACTAAAGTTATTACAAAAACTTTTCAAAAGTTCACCATGGTAATGTTTGAGGGTTGAAAAAGTAATACGTACAATAAATTTTTAATTGGTTATGTCTTAGGACAAGCTAGAAAATGACAGTTATCAATCAGCTATCAAACAGATCTTTCAAAATATATTTGCTTCAATAATCTTGTGGCGGGTGCTGTTAACAGAGCAGGATATACTTACCCTTCCGGGGCACCTGATGTCACTCTCAATTTCATTGGATTTCACACTGTGGGTGCCTTGGTTTTGAATGGTGTGTGGTTTTTATTTCTGTGCTTTGTAGCTGTCTTACGTCGGTGTTCTCTGTGTTCTCGGTTTCGCCATGTCTTTGGACTTCGATTTTTGTAAATACCACCCCTTTGTTCCTTCGGTATTCTACTGCCGTTGTGATCCTTTCGAATGACATTTATATATGTTGTGTAATAAAAATTTCATTCATTTTAGCATTTAAAAGGTATGAAAAGTAAAATTTTAGACAGTCACGCTTACACTCAATTTAAAAAAAACGACCAAATTATACATTTCAGATTTTTTTTTCCACTTCACTATATCCTTTCGAGGGAGTTTTTTATGTTTGGATATGCAAATAGCATACACTTTAGCATTAATAAAGTATTAAAAGTAATATTTTTAGACCATGGTTTAAACTGACTCTTTAAAAATGACACAGGCTTTTAAAAATCTTACTCAATGATATCCTTATAAATGAGTTTTAAATGTTGTAAAATAAACAAATATCATTAATTTAAGCATAGAACGTAAGCATGAAAAGTTTTTTTTTTTTTTTTTTTTTTTTTTTTTCATTCAGCGGTTTAAACTAATTCTTTAAAAATGACCAACACAATTCAGTGTTTTGAAAATTGTTCTTCTTTATATCCTTTTAAAGGAGCTTACTAGGTCTAGGTGGCGATTGCATAAATAAGGTATATAAAAAAAATTCAGTATGTGGTTTAAACTAACTCTTCAAAAATGACAGTTTTTTAAAGATTAAACTTCATAATATCCTTTCCAAGGAGTTTTATATGTTGCGAAACAAATGAATTTTTGCATGAAGAGAGTATGAAGAAAAAATTTAAATGCATGGTTTAAACACAATCTTTAACAAAATGATCCTAAACAATTCAGTGTTTTGAAACTTTTATTTCATTAAATTCTTTCGAAGCAGTTTAGATATTGCGATATGGACATTTCACACATTTTAGCATAAATTTGGTATTAAAAGTAAGATAATTAGTCTATTGTTTAAACTAACTTTTTTTATAATTACACAGTCTCTTCAAAAGATTACACCATGATATCCTTCGGAAGGAGTTTTTTGGGTTGCGTAATAAAAAATTCATTGATTTTAGCATAAAAAGAGTATGAAAAGTAGAAATTTTTAAAGACTGTGGTATTATTCAAAGACTTTGTTTCGTTATATTTTTATCTGAAACTGTGAAGTACTATGTAAACCGATCGGAAACATGTGTTATACATGGTATTTGGCACGAATCCCTAGTTTTCGTGCGAAATACCATGTTAACCGCATTTTTGTGACTATCGCGTGCCATAGGTATCATATTTACTCACATGTTCTTAAAGTGTGGTCCTTTTCTGGCCCATGTTGAGAAGTTAAAATGTCCGCTGTTCCAGATTTCTAAATGTATGCTGAATTTGGAGGATCGCTTTTTGCAGTCCAGCCACAAAGTATTTGTTCGAAATCACAACTGACTGGTGAAATATCTAAAATGAAATTGACCTATAAAGCACTTTCCTGAGTGATAAAAATCGATTATTGCTAGGGGATATGAAGGGAACCTATCTATATGTGTACAAGAGAGACCAGAGTTAAAGCATTTATAGGTTATATAATTTGATTGTTTTTATGCCCCCGCGATGATTAGTTGGGGGCATATTGTTTTACCCCTGTCCGTCAGTCCGACCGTCCTTTCGTCCGTCCGTCAGAGGGGGGGGGGGGTACATGTTTTGTCCGCGCAACTCCGCCAACAGTTTTTATGCTAGAAAGTTTTATTTTGCAGATCATTTGAACATACATTTGTATATTGAAGATGTGCATGTGATAACGATTTTGATTTTGGTACATTTTTTTTATCTGCACTTTAGAGACATAAGTTGTCGAAATGCGCACATGTAGAAATTAAATTCACAGTAACTTCGGTATTTAGTTATTCGTCAAATAACAAAAATACCGACGTTACTCTAAATTTACTCTCTGCTTATGACCATTTCGACAACTAATTTTTTTTTCATTTAGAAAAAGAAATATAATTCTGAGAATAAAAAAAATAAAAAAAAAAAGTCAAGTCCAGGCACCACTTAATTTGCATATTAGAGTATGGCATTTGTCAAAAAAAAAACCTTGGTATCTCTTTTATTTTTTCAAAATGGCCGATATTTTCAAAATGATTGCCCATAAACGATTTTTTTACCACATTTGACAAATGTGCTTTCAAACACCATAATGTATTACTCATGATTAACGTTTTTTTTAATGCTGACTGGGCAAAAATTAATAATTAATCTACCAGCATACTAGTAGAATTTTAGTTTCTTGATATTCGGGTTATTGGATGTGGTTTGTTTCCATTGATTTATTCACTTTTTTTACCGTTTTTGGGGCCATTTAGGCCTTGCTTTATGATGTGAGGTTCCTTACTGTGTTGAAGACCGTGCGTTGACCCTAGATACTTTGTTTTTGTTCGCTTTAACCTGGAGATGGCATGTTGGCTCCTTGACATTTACCCGATTTCCTTTCTTTTTCATATGCAAGTTCTTTCATTTAGATAAGAAATTTATACAGGTCCAGTGAATAAGGTTCTGTTAGTGAATAGATAACTCATAATTGAAAATTTCACAGTTTCATTAGGGGAGGGGCAAGAACTTATTCTGATAATGTGTTTTTGGCATTTTGAGCTGGTTGTAATGGTAGTTGCCACCATTGATTTCTGACATTTGGTCAAATATGTAGACTCCTCTGTCCTTTTCCGTACTAAATCATGTAAAATATGTTTCCCATGAACACCACACCTACTTTTCATGTTATCTTCTTAAAGTATGTACATTTTTGTACCTTCTAGATATTACGGGGAAAAAATCAGGAAATAGACATTACTCCTTCATTAGACTCAAAATTTCTTTACAAAGCCTATTAAAAACCTACAAATTGACATTCCCACCAAATCTTTAATTTCTTTTTTATCTGAAAATTATCATTTAAGTATTTCAAATAGGCACATAATAATTCACACAGGCAGGTACAGGTAAGTAATATATGATACAGGTAATAAATGCATTTGTTGTTTACAAGTTGTTATTTTGTACAAATTATAATTTGCAGGTTAGTTTCATATAATTTGTAGAAAAATTACCGTTCAAATTGAAATTTGTACAAAAATGGCGGTAAGAAATAAAATTGGTGTATAAAAGACCCCAAAATACTTAGAATATGTACAGTCTTCTATTGTTAAATTTGGTTAAATTTCTAGAGAAACAAGAAGATTTTTTATATTTTGCCAAATAAGAGTATTTGTTCTTTTTTAACAGATAAGCTGCGTATTAGTGTCCAAAATGAATACATGTCCATCATGAATACACAAATATAAGAATGGGTAAGCTACATGTCGTAGTCATATTTGGTATTTTTTCGTTGTTACATTGAGGCAATTGACTTGACAAAACTTCATTCTTGTCAAATTTCATTTTCAATGCACCTACCAAACACACGGCTACATCAAACATCATAAGAAAGCATGACATGTGTAGATTCCAGATATGTCTGTCGTAAAATGTAAATGTGGTGCAGTTTTATGCAAATCGAGGTCAAAGGTCAATCAGTTTAATAACTGAAATATCAGCCATCTTTCAATATAATTTTTACCTTTTTTGGATTGATGGCAATCAAATACCTTACACTACTGCATAAGAAACCATTAAAATTCCATGAAATATCCATTAAAATATCATTAATATGCCATTAAATGTCATAAATCCATTAAAACTACCAATTATTTTTTTGTCAGAAACTAATTAATGGTTTTCTTAAATATGACATTAAAATAAAAATTAATGGTATGAAATAATGAAAATACCATTAATAAATCATTAAATAGACTGAATAATTTCTCTTTTCATTAGATTAATGAGCATTAATATGATAATGGGCATTATTTATTGTAGGAAAAAGTAACAGCCATTAAAACAGACACAAATATCAAATTAATGACCATTAAATCAAAAAGTCAATTTCATGACCATTATATTAACTGTTTATAATTTGATGGTTGTTATTTAGTAAAACACATAAATTAATGCCCATTAATTATATGATTTATATATTAATGCCCATTACTTTACATAATTTATATATTAATGGCTATTACTGTGCATGGCTTATACATTAATGTCCATTACTTTATATGAATTATGTATTAATGCCCATTACTTGACTTAATTTATATATTAATGCCCATTAATTGACATGATTTATATATTAATGCCCATTATTTGACATGATGTATATATGGTATTTAGTTATTCGTCAAATAACAAAAATACCGACGTTACTCTAAATTTACTCTCTGCTTATGACCATTTCGACAACTAATTTCTCAAAAATATACATTGTTGTTTTTTCATAGAGGGTAAAAAGTTTTTCCACACAACTCCTCCTACAGTATTGATGCATGGAAGTTTTCCTTTTGCAGATCATTTGTACCCATATTGAAGATGTGCATGTGGTAAGGTTTTTGATTTTGGTTCATTATTGTCAAAAATATTCATTGTTGAACTTAGTCATTTTTTTGTGATTTCGTAATAGCGGGTACATAGTTTGTCGGCGCAACTCCTGCAACAGTTTTGATGCTAGAAAGTTTTTCTTTTGCAGAATATTTGTACTTATATTGAAAATATGCATGTGGAAAGGATTTTCATTTTGGTTTAGTTTTGATAAAAATATACATATACATGAACTTAGTCATCTTTTTATGATTTTTTAAATAGGGGTAGATAGTTTTTCTTTTGCAGAATATTTGTACTTATATTGAAAATATGCATGTGGAAAGGATTTTGATTTTGGTTTAGTTTTGATAAAAATATTCATATACATGAACTTAGTCATCTTTTTATGATTTTTTAAATAGGGGTAGATAGTTTGTCCGCACAACTCCTTCTTCAGTTTTGATGCAAGGAAGCTTTTATTTTGCAGTTAATTTGTACGTATTTTGCAGATGTACAGATATGTTTTGTGATTTTGGTTATTTTTTTCAAAAAATATTCTTTTTAAACTTTATAGTTTTTTAGTGATTATGTAAAAGAGGGACATAGTTTATCTCTGTAACTCCTAGAGTAACATGTAACATTCCATTGCTTGGTTTTACCATGTATTTGTAGAGATTTTGTCTCATTTGCATTTTCTCTATACCCCCCCCCCCCATTTTTAATGCGCTTAGCGGGAGCACCATTTGTGTCTTACAGACACAAATATTACCAAGAAATCCCAATTTGATTCAACCTTGCACGGGAGCATGTCACCCTCTAGTTTTTTTTTTCAATTAGAAAAAGAAATATAATTCTGAGAATAAATAAAATCTGAAGTCAAGTCCAGGCACCACTTAATTTCCATATTAGAGTATGGCATTTGTCAAAAAAAAAACCTTGGTATCTCTTTTATTTTTTCAAAATGGCCGATATTTTCAAAATGATTGCCCATAAACGATTTTTTACCACATTTGACAAATGTGCTTTCAAACACCATAATGTATTACT
>MJUU01047369.1:0-44504 GCA_002080025.1 Modiolus philippinarum | reverse complement strand
GTCCATAGTTTTCCTAACGAGGGGATCTTCAAATATACTGGGATTTCTGGATTTCATTGATGTTTTCAAACGCCGAATACGATTCACAATTAACGACTTAATGGACCTGATCCAGTCGGACAGCGTCTCGACATCTTCTTTCTCTTTCTTTGCCCACTTCCTCGCATAGTCCTCAACTGCATCCATCAAAATTTTGAAGTTGTACTTCTAGTTGATATGCTGGGGTTCACGGACTTTGGAACCTTTTGAAAAAACCTCTCTTAGTTTGATATTGTCTATAATATTTAGGTCACCGGTTATCACGTGTCCAGTCGGACTGTAATTGAAGGGGGAAGTGAAGCAAGCGCAATCAGGTGGTTTGGCTTTGAAGTCGTCAATTGAAATCATGCTATACCCGTTTGTAATTGAAAATGGAAGTTGCAATTGGTTTAGTGCAGTAATACGAAATAAGTGGAACAGATTGATCTTTGAAGTAAGGTGGAATGTTTGATGTTACTGTTTTGCTATGTAGAATGTTAGCGAGATTTATGGCGTCCAAGCCTTTATTGGCAAATTGAATTTTGAGAAATGTCCGGTTATCAGGTTCGTTGGCTGATTCGCGGACAGGTTTGAAAAGTCTATGGTTTGATATATCTAAAACGATTGCTGTTAATTTATATTCCAGGGAATGCCAATCGGTCACTGATGATGCTAAACATGTTTTGTAGAAAGAATGAAGCTTTGAAAGGGGCAAAGAATACAATTTAGTACGAATGTGATGAATACCTAGTGGAATGGTCATAAATGGAAGAAGACCATTTATTGAAATGTCGTGCAGACGAGGGGCAGTGTAATGCGTGTGTCCATGGCTACGCGGTCTGCGTTGGCTTCCATTCAATATATTCATCACATTCACCGAATTACATCCTTGACTTGACAGATTTCCTACATTTGTTATGTTATCATTACAACCATTAGGTATTGCTGTACCTAATTCTTTGATCCAGTATTCCTCTCTTTGTAGACGGTAAGGTGTACTTAGCGTAGGGTTATTGGTCTTATGGTATATTTTTTCAATAATTCTTACCTTCATGTTGACAATTGAATGGTCAGGTTGGTTGAAATGTGCGTAAACATGTCGGGACTTATTGTCCTTGACTTCGTATCTTTGTCCGCACATACGTTTGTTCAACCTGTCTTTTGTTTCCCCTACACAAATCAATCCACAAAGAGAGCACTCTAAGCCATAAATAAGATTTCTGGAGGAGCAATTCAGATCGTCGTAAGTTCTAGTTGAATATGACTTGTTGGTAAGGTTGCTTGTAAAATTTGAGTCAGTAATAAGAATGTTACATGTTTTGCAATTTTTTACGCGGCATGGTGAAATTGTGCCTTGCGATTGCTGATCAGGAAAATTTAAAATATCATTTAATAAAACAGAACAAGGTTTGATGTTGGGGGCAGAATCAAATGAGTTGTAAGAAGAAGACGTGTGATCTGAAGATTGCTCCTGAGAATCAGTCCAAGTTGATAATGAACGACTCGGGACACCTGGTTGTCCCGATGAACCCGTGTCCATAGCTTCATCGGTAAGGGACCTTTTTAACCCGGGAGACGTCCCAGCCGGTATGCGGTCCTTTTGATTCTTTATTCTCATGGCTAAAGTAAACTTAAGCTACTGAGCGGATAATATCCTCGGGGACGAACCGTCCACCAGCAGAGATAGCGGCCCAGTGGTATGAAACAACGGCAGTAGAATACCGAAGGAACAAGGGAAGCGATGACTACAAAGTGAAAGAAGAAGTAACCAGTGTGGTGTAATGTTGTATCAGAGACATATATATGTCTCTGCATGGTTGTATTAAGTGTTTAACTATATCATGATAAAAATATGAGATATTGGTAGATTATTTGTAAACAATTTTAGTCTATTGTCTATATAATTTTGCTATATCATCTGATTACATACCCTGGGTAATTAGGTAGATTTCACAGGGTTGCTTAGTGAGGCACTTGGACTCTCTAAGTTCTATTGTTAATAAGTATTTTTGCGAATAAAATAATGTTGTTTAAAAAAAATCCATGGAACGTGTTACTTCTCTAACCCTCAAACAGTACCAAGGTAAAAATTTGTAAAGCTGTTGTAATTCTCTTGAGTATTCGAATAATAACCATGAAAAACCAGTAGCACGAACATCACCAACGAAGACAAAGCTAAAACTAATGCAAAACCAACGTACACTTTCAGCTATAGCTGATGCATAAAAAATAATACAAAAGAATGTTGAACATGACATTGACCTTAAATTTTAGATCTCTTCCTGAAAAAGTTTTCCTTTTATGTATTTTTTTTAACTCCAAAAATAACATTACAACTGGAGTACAAGGATCCTAAACTGGTCCCAAAGAAAAAAAGCGAGGTAAAATAATTAATGTATGCTATGAAAATGGAAGCGAGTCACTTTTTGCACTTAAATAACAAGGTCGATTTAAAACAAATGCATATCTGAATTTTAATAAATTTTTAATACCGTAAATAAAAACAAAAATGAAATTTGGAATTCATTTGTGATATACAGGTATGTATATTTATACTAATTCATTTCAAATCTGGATTGTGATGTTACTATTGCATTTTTATTTATCACATTCGCTAGGGGGAAGATTTGGGCTCAATAAAACTAGTTTAACCCCGCCGCAGCAGGTTTGTGCCTGTCCTAAGTCAGGAAATATATTAAGCCTTTGTGTGTCTTGTCTGTTTTTCTAGTTAGTTTACTTTATGTCTATAGGAGTCTAGGATGATGTTTATTTCGCTGAACTTGATTACTCTTTATTCAGGGGCCGACTCCGACCTGCGATTGGGTGTGGGGCTTCCTCATCGTTCATTGAAGATTTTATGGTGGCTTTGAGTTGTTATTACTCCCCTTTGGGTCGTTGTCTCTTTGACACATTCCCCGTTTCCCTTCTTTTTTCTATTTGATGTTCAGATGCTATTCTTATAGCACCGCCGTGATTTCTGAATTTAAAAAGTGCCTATGATTTAAATTGCATTTTCACATTTTTTGTACCGTACGATTTTCCTACGACCAGGCAAAAAGGATACTCCAAACATTAATCTAACAACTGTGAAAAATTCAGCTGTGTGTTAGGTAAAGTGCATTAAAGTCGAAAACTAAGCAAGTGTTTGGTGGAAAATGTTACTCGCCTAGTAATACAGGTAAAATAATTATGCGCCAAAATGAATATTTTACGTAAGGATATTGAGTAAATGAACATGAGACCATAACACATATGTTAACTCCAACTGCAATAATGTTAATGAGCTGTATGGCCATTTCGAAAGCTATTCCTCATCAGCAGCTCTAGAACCCAAGCAAAGGAAATCTATAATTTCAAAACATCTTTAAAATGCATGAAACCAAACGAAATCCGAATAATCAGTAATATCAAATATAGCTAAGGAAAAAACTACGATGGAGGAAGTTAATCCTTCGGTTTCAGAATTAACATAATTGAACAAAGTGTACACATGAGATATATTCTCATGCACAAGTACACCATATCTAAGAAAAATAAAGAGGATGAAAAATGTTTTGTGCAACCAAATGAAATATTGTTTTGCGCCCATTTGAAATAGATTTTGTGCCAATTTGAAATGCCAATGCGCCCAAATAAAATACTACTAGTGCAGAACCACGAGGAGGGAGGGAACTGGATAAATGTTTGGTGGAGGGCTCGGATGCAGGTCCTGAACCACGACCCCATCATAGTCTACATATAGGTAGCAACTATATGTAACCCCATCGTAGACTAAAATTTTAAAAATTATGCATCCTTTCGAACACTAAATTCATGACTTAAGGGAAAAAAAGAAAAAAGGCTAATGAGACATATTCAAATATTGTTATATCAAGTATCATATATTAAAACCCTGTCAAGTAAGCATGAATGAAAAAGACAACACACAGAAACTGCTGATTATTAACTACCAGATAAGGATCACCGATGAAATCAAAAAATGAAGATGCTGTCATGTCATGATTAATAATATAAACCTCATGGTAGAATGTATTTGGTTTATAATTACCCCATTAGAGACTGTATTTATAGATCCCTCCAGAGGAAAAGTTGAAATAACATAACGCATTGTAGACAAATAGAAAAAACATGCAAAATAGAAAGAATATTGAAAAAAAAACACCCGTTTTTCAGACATCACTGCTACCCAATTTATAGTGAGTGATCCCCCATCCCCCGATAGCCCATCTCAGGTTCAGAATACATCGGCAAACGAATACCGAAGCAAGAACGAGGAAAGGGGAAATTACAAAATCACAAATTCAAATTCACGGCAATTCTCAGCAACACGAATTGAGACAGTATGACAAAGACATAACAAACAAACAAAAATGAAAAAAAAACGCCACAAAACTAAAGCACTAGCAGTGTGAATCTCTATAAATGAGGTATCATCCATTTATGAAATTTTCATTATTTCGTTCAAATGTAGCAACTACCTTACATATTTTTGGAGAAATGAATTTAAATCAAATGGTAACTGTTTTTAACCATTTAGTCTTTTCTGTTCTGTTATATTATTACTTTGTGTTAACTGTTCATTTACAAATGGATTCTTAGTTTTTAAGAACCAGAATTACGTCGAAATGGCGTGTCACAGATTTGCCAGATTTTCATTTAATATGTTGAAAGTAAACACATGGGTCTCAAAAGGTGTGAAACCACCAATTCATTTCTTTAACATTTTCAACTAAAATTTGGAATTTTCAAACCTCTCTGGACAATAATATCTTAAGTTTTACCTTCCCAAGACCATACCTGTCGTTAAAGGCACATACCTGCTCTACATTATATCAAATTTTCATCATACCTTTAAAGTCTTCTAAGAGATTCCCGGTGTGTCAGGAAAGCCACCTTTAAATACGTACCACGACGTCACAACATTGCGCAAAAATAGTCATTGGAAATCCCCTCATTTAAGTGATCTAAAATTACACCTGCTCAATTGACCTTGGTATTGAAATAAACCTAATATATCAATGTTTAAATGGGTGTATCATTCATCAAATTCCCTCGAATAGTTTTAAAGGTGCAAGAATACAAAGTCTATCTTTAGATTCAAAAGGTCTTTTTCTCATATGTTCCAACTCTAATTAGTGATTTGATACCTAAACATGATATTAAAACATCCCCCAGTGTAATTGCTGTACTTTATCATGTTTTTTAGTTAATTTCCAAATTGTATACAGAAAATAACACCCTTTTCTGAATTTTTCCCTCAATTACATCACTATTCAAAAAGTCACAGATTTAGTGTTTTCGGTGCTTTGATTAAGCACAATCACTCATAGATATTAAACATGGACACAAAACCAAAAATAATTCTTTTATGTAATGAATCTCACCCCATGTTTAATACTAAGCCCTAAGAGTATTCTCTATCAAAATGAAGCTGCAAATGTTCAAAGATGCCTTTAAAATTATGAAATTATGCTACCAGATGACCACCCTCCGCCCACTTTAAGAAAGTCTTCTGAGGTAAATTTTAGCACTTGAAATGGTCTTTGCTTTGGTTCTGGTCATACAAATAGCATTCTAAATGCAGAAATTGATAGAAAAAGGTCAAGAGGACAGGGAGAACCTTGAACCTCTGAAGAATATTTTGTTTGTGAGTTAGCCGAAAAGCCCGATATGAATAGGTACAATAATAGTATTAAAACTACTGAAAATCAACCTGGGTGTATTTATTTCCCTTCAGGTGATTAAATATATAATATTTAAAGAAAATCACATAAAGAAGTAAATGCAATTTTATGAAAGTGTAGCAAAGTCAAAAATGTTTTCCCAAAATCAGTTGATAAAATTTTGACTTGGCTCTTGTTTTGACAATGTTGTCCCTAAAATGACAATTTTTCACTGTTGAGTAGAGGTACAGCATGATATTTTTCATTTCTGAGGTTCAGGTTCACATCAAACTGCATATATAAGCACCATTCCTGCTTTAAAAAATTATTGTATACAAATCCGACACAATTTTATATGAGGCACTTCAGTCAGAATTGTCGCATTTGTTCGAGACACCGATCGACATGTAATTTGTAAAAATTGAACATATATTCAAAACAGTGAGAAATTCTTTTGCAAAATCAGCCTGCATTTGATGTTTTCAACTATTTTTCACAGTGAACCCTTCTTATTTTGCACAAAATCATAAAAATGGCCTAAAAGTGGCATTTTAGTATCAAAGTACTGAAATATTACATAACAGTTGATCTTGGCCAAAATTGTGGCACCAGCTTACTAAAACTTCATTTTTTTACCTAAATTCACCATATATACATGTTTTGCATCAGTTTAGGTTACTAACAACTTTTTAAGACATGTTTCAAAATTTCGTCTTAAGGTGTGAAACCACCAATTCATTTCTTTAACATTTTCAACTAAAATTTGGAATTTTCAAACCTCCCTGGACAATAATATCTTAAGTTTAACCTTCCAAAGACCATACCTGTCGTGAAAGGCACATACCTTCTCTATATTATATCAAATTTTCATCATACCTTTAAAGCCTTCTAAGAGATTCCCGGTGTGTCGGGAAAGCCACCTATAAATAGGTAACACGACGTCACAACATTGTGCAAAAATAGTCATTGGGAATTCCCCTCCTTTAAGTGATATAAAATTACAATGTAATTACTACTTACCTGAACCAAGATATCGATACTGTTCCTCAAATAAACCTTTAAGGCTAAGTCTAACATGTAATAAACTTTGAATTATTTCAAGATCAGTCTTCAAGGTTACGTATTTTTTAATTGCTCCTTTTCAAAAGCTCAATTTTTATCATGATAAGGTTATGATAAGTGTGAAGGATATCTAATTTGAGATATAATAAATGGCTCCTACAAAAAATACATTCATAGCTATACATTTTTTTAAAGAGAAGGCCATTTTTGCTCTAATTCCTTGCTAAAAAAATTTAAGATTAATTTTCTAAGACACCAATTCTTACCCCACTAAGATTTTTAAATATTCTGAATAACTAAATAAGCTATATGAAATAATTGTCTAATCGAGAAGCCTTTTAAAAATTCAAACTGAAAAGTGACAAAATAAGCATAATTTTGTCAAAAATTTGCCCTCAAAAGACGTATTTCTTGATATCTTTGTTCTTGTCATTTATGAAAGCTTTTGACAATGTTTCGTAGATGGCCAATAATGCTCTAAGTTAAGCTCAAACAAAATTGTATTTGATAAGCACTGATATTCCTTGAAATATTTGTGTTTGAAAAGTGCGTATTTTAGGTTTTTGTAAAATGACCAAAATGAACGCCATCGTTACTTTGGCAACGGAGGTCAATAATAATAAATTAGCATATTTTTTTTTGTGATTCATAGACAATATGAACCTATGAAATGATTATCAGCTAAATCTGTTACATGCCGCTTCTCAACCCATATTCAAATTGTTTGGTCCTTACAGAGAATCCATTTTTAAAAGGGAATATAAAAATCACTGTATGTTGTTAATTATAGTGAAGCTTCGATGGAACTCGAAAGCCCTGAAAATCTACACCGGAAAAACTTCGTAGTCATCCAAAGAACTGCTGAATAGAAAATAACGAGTTTATATGTTTTATTGGCCTGAGAGAATGGGTTTAAACAACGGGAAGAGAAAGTGCAATTTATCATTAGTGAATAAAAACTCACAAGCAGTTCCGTAATCAGATAAAAATAATCGTAACTGAGGGGTGACCCGAAAGCCGATTTTATTTCGAACCTTGCAATATCTAATTTTTTGTAAATTTTGTTGAAAACTAAGGAGTATCTCCCTCACGCAATCCTCTGTCCTTAGCTTATTTTGGCTTTAATTTTAGATCATTTTGAGTATTCGTTCTCTATCAGTTTTTTAAGATATTTGATTTGATGGTCTTCCAAATCTTTAGATTTTATCTGGACTGAAGAGACATAAGTTGTCGAAATGCGCATATGCAGAAAATAAATTCACAGTAACATCGGTACTTAGTTATTCTGTATGGGTGACCAGTTCCACATATGTGCTAAATAGCCAATCAAATGTGAATAAGTACCTCCGCTTATTCGAGAACTGGTTCAATAAACACGAACAGAAAGTACAATTTATATATCTGAGTTATTCCGTAATACTGAAAATAATCGTAAGGTCTACGAATCCATTGCTAAAAATAGGCAGTACACATGACACGGGTAACAATGTTATTTCCTCCTAACTACGCGACAGGCATTGAACTAGTTCTTGATAGAGACAGGGACATAAATACTGTGAATATTTATAGTGTATATGTGTATATCTTTATCGATTTTATACAGCAACACCGTCACTATTCGACATACAAAAGCGGATTTTGAAAGAAATTTACGAACTATATTTGATCGGAAACATGCAGCTCTATAGATACTTTAATAACTCTGAGGCTCACGTGACATCTCTCGTATGATTTTAAGAACTTTCCGCCTTCGGCTTACGAGTTGAAATTTGTGTTACTTGTTTTGTGGCTTTTATCTTGGATTTAAAACTTACTTTAAACTGTTTTCTGTAATTAAATATTGTTACTCTGTAATAAAATCTCTCCCTCTCAACCTCCAAATTCATTGTCTTACCTTGGCAGGTATAATCAAAACTATAAAACCCATAATCGTATAAACACTGAGTGTTTAGGTTAGATGTAATATTGCAGGTCTTGGTTCCATTACATTTTTGCTCGATTTTTTCTTTATCTTGAAGATCAACGCTACAAGAATCACGGGTACATTCCGTCGGATATTCGCTGACAGTTATGTTTTCTATTTTAATAACTTGGCTATCGTTGCAGGTTATCTGGACAGGATCCTCCAAAGTAATAGCTTTAATATCTACAACATAATGTATTAATTAGTATACAAACAAGCCCATCTATGTGATAAAAGTGTCAAACCAGTTCAACTAATCAGAGCTTTAAGCATATGTTAAATTAAGTATGTCTTTATATTTTGAAAATAGACTTTGTATTATAATATACTAGAGTTTCCTATGTATCAAGCGCGTTTTTGTCACATGTACATTCACTCCATATCCTTTCATTTTCCTTATTTGTATAATTGCACGCTTAAAACTATTGAGGGAGTCTGATAAATGATCAACCATTTAAATGTTCATTAATTGACCAGGTGTACTTTTTGAAAACTTAGTGGAGAAGATAATCAATTGACTATCTGATATGATTTGAACATATTTTATTTGCTAAATATTACAGCAAAAAGGATCAGACACAAGTTCTGCCAACTTAGATTGTCTTCTTCTTAAATACAATGTTTTACAGCAATATATGAGCATGCAAAATGATATGATACATTAATTTATTATATAATATATATGAAATAAATGCAAAAAAGGGAAAAAAAAAAATAAAAAAAGTATGAAAGAAAGAAAAGAAGAAAAAGAAAAAAAGGACAAGTATGTGTTTGGTGTGTTTGAACTGCTCGTAGAGAATACACATTCAATTACACAAAACTAAGGTCTTTGGCGCACTTCCGGTCAATGTTATTCCTATGGGGAATACAACGCCTCCCAAACAGATGTGAGGCGCTTAGTTGTGACGTCATTTAGTAAATTAATTAGATTAATTAGGTGTATGTGCATGATGCATCAATATTGCATTTTAATTGGTGTTTATTTGATGATGCTTTCGTATATTATGAATTTATTTGTATTACCAACGTGTTACTATAAATTTTGCTATGCAGGATTCATGTTTCGTTGAGTAACCTCTATTCAGCAGCATAAGAATCGAATTAAAGTATAAACTAGGAAGGACCGTCGTGGGGTACATCAAAGAATAACATATATTATAATCATATCTCGAACGAGTTTCATTATCCATTTGCTTGTCGTACCATTCAAATGGATGAGAAAGATTGTCCAGTTTGCAAAAGACGATTCTCTAGAAAGTATGTGATGAAGCGGCATCTTAGGAACAAACACGAAACCAACTCACCATATCCTCAGAGTGCGTTTTCATCGCACAACGATTCATATGAGGACTCACCGCCGCCGCCATCACCACCGCCACCGTCATTACCGCCATCGCCGCAGCCGCCACCGCCATCCGAAGAATCATTGATGAACACCAATGAAGTAATACAACCAAAACGACAGAAAAATGAACAATTTGTTTTGGTGCATCCTTTCAACGCAATTTTGAGTGGTCCGACGTCTTGTGGAAAAAAGGTTTCTAGTGAAAAGAATATTAGAAAAGCATATGATAAAGCCATGGCCACAAAGAATCGTATGAATATACAGACGATGGCAGCCGTTGTATGACGAAATAAAGCGAACTACATGGCCACCAGTTGAATTCATACAGGGGATCCCTATTGACATTGACAAGGACAGCTATTAAATCCAACCACTAGAAATCTCACCATTCTCGATGATGTAATGGCTTCATCGTCTAAAGACTGTAAAATAACAGAGCTGTTTACGGAAGGTAGTCATCACAGGAACCTCTCAGTAATTGCCATCAACCAAAATCTGTTCTTCAGTAAAGACCCAACGCAGAGACGGAATTGTCAGTACATGATTTTATTTAACAATCCGATTGATCAACAACAAATTATGACATTAGCTAGACAAATGTATCCGGGGAAAACGACTTATTTCATGGGAAAGTTCAAAGAAGCCGTCAGTAGGTCATAAGGATACTTACTTATAAATTTGAAACCGACAACACCAGAAAACAAGAGGTTTTTATCGAATGTGATTGGTATGGAAAAGAAATGTGAGATCACATCTGAAGACAATGCTATAAATTCAGAGGAAAGGAAATATTTCTTTCATAACGACAAAGACGATTCGAGCGATCAGACATATATTAATATGCCCTCCTGTGACGATTGTGGTGTTGTGCTGGACAGTATTTACGATTTGCAAAAACACGTGAAAAGCTGGTGTCCCGGAAATGACTCATTGAAAAGGAAGCGAGATGAGACGATAAATGACGAGGTTGACGAGAAAAAAATGAAATGGGTAGAATACGATGCTGATTGTGAACACAGCGACGATGATTATGAAGATAGCGTTGATGATAACAAAGGTTATCAAAAACTATTATCCGATTCTTTGGACACAGTTAAAACAACGTTTGACTAAAAGTTATATCAACTTATACAAGACGGAATGGATAAAAAAGAGGTTTGCCGACAAAGTAATGAGGAAATAACATATGCTGTGAAAAGAGAGTTTTACAAACGATACACGACATGTCTAAAGTTAGCAATATACCTTGATAGTGAAGATAGTGAAGTACATGAACAGATAGTCCGTAAAATTCAGTCATTAGTAAATGATGATGATGTCAAAGAAGACAAAGCTATAAAATGAGTACTGCTAAAAAGCCGTACCCGTCTTGGAGACTTGTTCGACGACGATTACTTTGAAATCACGGATGAAAACACAGAAGATGAATCAGATATATAAACATTACATATAAAGTGAAGAAAATATTATGAACAAGAGGCAAGGGACTTAACATGGTTGCATTGGCCGAAGAAATTCAACTCATGGATACCCGCTCGCGATGTCAATAATCTTATTTTTTTTATTTTTAAGAGAGTGAACTATCCTGGAAAGGCTTACTTCAGGTCTCGGCAGTTTACGCCCCTGCACGAAAGATAGCATACTGTTGTCCCTTTCGTGAGGATGAAGATACTGTCGGGTGGTAGATGACTTTCTATTTTCTTTTATCTAGATTTATAATTAGTAATGGATATTTTTGAAGTCAATTGTAAAGACAGCGTAGGGTGGTTTCGCGACCTATGCCTGTCTAGTGTTACTGAGATAATAAATTTTGCGAATAGTAAAAGTTCTTGTTATCTATGATTTTACGAAAAGAAGATTATTTATACACCGAAATATATACATGACCAATTCAGCAATCCTAATAAATATTAAACGAAGACAAACATCAAAATTAAGGCATAAATGGGGGAGGGGATGTACCAAACGATTTGTTTACAAACGAAAACAATCGATGAAGGATCAATCTTTTGATTTCATATTCCTTTGAAGGCATAACTGATGTCTTTCAAAAATCAGTTCAACTCCGAATTTAAAAGAATAAAACCGTCTAGGTTTTAAATTTAAAAAAGTATTAAATCCAAAAAGTAAAAAAAAAGCAATCTTTATCCAAATTTTGTAATGTGACCACATTTTTCAAAAAGAAATAACGTACTTATTGTGACAACCTTAAATTTCTATATAGTACAGGTATAATAAAAGAATCCATCACTGCGCTTTTTTTTAACAAAGCCTTTGCTTTTTGTTAACCATGTGATTGATTGTCATGACGAGTAAGTCATAGTCTCCATACTGAACATGTGTTTCGTTATTCGTCGGAAAATTTGCATACTATTTCATATTAATGTCGGATTCATTATTATTTGGATTATTATTAAATGGAATTGAAATTTGCAAATTGTGCTGTATCAATATACGGTAAGAAAAAGGAAAGGGGTTGAAACCGGATATTGTGTTTATTTACAGACATGTTATGACACGTCACAAGGAAATATTTACCCATGCATCAGTGATTATGAATGAAAAAAAATATACATGTCAAATTCAACAAACTTATGTTTTTTCATTTTTTGTTCAAAATGTTGGATAAAATTTTAAAAATAGTTCTATCATATTTATTAATGCATGTTGTGACACGATAAGAAAACACACGTCGTGCCTTGGTGATGAAACAAGTACAAACATGCTAACATGACAGGTAAACACACAGGTACTGTGGACAGTAAAATGACAAACTGACAATAATAAATGTTAGACATAACAAGTAGGTAAATAGGGGATTCCAAACGATTTGTTTACATACGAAAACATAATTAATATACACACCAATTAAAATACAATAAAAATGCATCATGCACATTCACCTAATTAACCTAATTAATTACATAAGATGACGTCACAACTAAGCGCCTCAAATCTGTTTGGGAGGCGTTGTATTCCCCATAGGAATAACATTGACCGGAAGTGCGCCAAAGACCTTAGTTTCACCACTACTAAGAACCGCTTTGAATTTTTTATAAACACTTTTGAAGACATTTTCATTTTGTTCGTTTGATATTTGTTAGAAGATTTAAGTTGACCTCAAGACCGTCTGGCAGCCAATCCAAACTATTAATCAATGTATTACGCAGGTTTGTGTATAAAGGACAAATAAAAAAGAAATGATGCGAGTTCTCACACTGAGCTCCACATGAGCAGCTTGGATTAGAGACAATATTTACTCTATATAGATCGTAATTGAGAAAGGTAGCAGAACATCTAAATTGAGTAAGAAGGAAGTTTACGAGGCCCAAATGAGAAATATTTTGGGATATTGCTATCATCATCAGATATGAAAAAGAAGGGAAATGGGGTAAATGTCAAGGAGACAACCTCCCATATCCAGGTTTAAACGACAAAAAACAAAACGTCTAGGGGTCACCATATGGTCTTCAACACAGTGAGGAACCTCACACCATATAGTAAGCCCTAAATGGCCCCGAAAAGGTAAAAAAGTGAATAAATCAATGGAAACAAACCACATCCAATAACCCAAATATCAAGAAACTAAAATTGTATAAGAAGACAAGGACAAGCCAATGACCAACATATTCCTGACTTGGGACAGGCGCAAAAATTGTGGTATATCGATATCGATATCGATTTTAAAGTCGACTTTTGAAATTGTATTTAGATTTCTAACAGATTCATCAAGTTTTTTCCACTGCTTAATAGTAGCAGGAATAAATGATTCCGCTGTATTTGAGAGTCTACACAAAGGTACGATAATATCATTTCCATTTCTTAGCGGATATACTGTGGTACTTTGAATTGTTCGAGGGATTAAATCACAGAGATATTTAGGCGCATCATTATTTTGTATATTAAAGAACTAATGTAGCTTACGTCTATTTCTTCTTTCCTGGGGACTTTCCCAACCTGTTTCTTTATAAATCGCATTAAAATTTGTAAAAATTGGCAGCCCAGTAACGATTCTTGCTACTTCTAATTGAAGTTGTTCTAATTTTTTTGCATTAACCATCCCACAATTATCCCAAACTTCACAATCATATTCGAATAAAGGTCGAATAAACACGAGGTATAGTTTTTCTAGGTTTGTTCTACTTAAGAAGTACTCTAATTTTCTCAAGACGTTTAGATGCTTAGATAAAGACTTGACAATATTATCAATTTGTAAGTTCCATTTCCCATCATGGCTAAAAGTAACACCCAAATGTTTGTGTGAATTGCTCACTGGAATATTTGTCTCATTAAGCATAAAATTAAAATTGGGAATTTCTGTATTACTAAATTGACTATCTTTGTGCAGTGGTATGGATTTATATGTGTTTTAAAATATAATGGTCTTGCAAAGGTTGAATTTGAGATATATGATCTTAGGAAGGTTAAACATAAGATATATGGTTTTGGAAAGGTTAAACGTAAGACAAATTGTCCATGGAGGTTGAACAATACCAAAGTACAGTTGAAAATGTTAAAGAATAAATAAATGGCTTAACACATGAAAAAAGAAATCTATTTTAAAAACAAAAAAATCATACGATACAGTTGTTTTAGCTAAATATATACATAAATGTTTTAGTCGACATTAGTTTTAGAAACATTCACTTGTATTCTCACACATTTCGAACTTCAAGGAACACTGATTGTCTACGAGATCTATGAAACAAAAGAAGTTATTTTAAAAAAATACAAAATAGTAAAAGAATGGTAATGCCTGCGAATTTTGATATTACAATTCATGCCAACAAATTAGGGGCATTTTGTGATCAAAGATGTCCATTTTCCCCAGAAATTTGTCGGCATGGTATGCATCTATGTTAAAAAAAGAAATAAAGACGCAAAAAAGTAAGTCGGTCGGTCGAGACTCAAACTTGTGATCCTCCGGTCGCCCAGTCAGACCCCTTAACCCCTGCACCAGCATATCGTCATATAACGAATTAAAAAAAATCGGGTGTATCATGAAACTGAACTTGACTATATATACCAGTACACAATACAGAATCCAGTTTAACTACTTTGCATCTCTTGTCCTTTACCATGTTTTATGCAAATTTGTCGTAACACGCTCATAGCCATCCGCCGATGCCTGCCTATCTAGAATTGAGATTACATGATATTGTCTCGTCCAAATTTCTTATAAGCTTCTCAAAATAGCCGTGTGTCTAATTGCGCGTAAAAAGGAACAGATTACATGTCGCATCGAACGCTCAGACCCGAGTCTGTTTACGAACTTAATTCGAGGACAACGAACTAGTCCCGGCTATCTGTATCATTTGCATTAAAGATCTTGGGAAAAAAATCCCCTTTTCCTCACTGAAAATTACATTCCGTGGGAATTGAATAAGCGGTCATTTCTATAATTAATATACATGTATATGTATAGATATAAATTTCTGTTCCGAATGACGTGTGTATTGTAAGTTTATGCTAACTCCTCTCTCAACACTCTCCCCAAAACCACCGTCCACTACTTCCCATCACCCCCCCTCCTCCGTTTATCATACAAACACCCAGCCCCAACCTTGTGGCGTGTTGCTTAAGTTTTAATTACGAATGGCACTGAGATGCACCCTTGGTCAAAGCATGGTTTCAAAATATGAGTTATTTTTCCACAGGAGATGAAACCCTAACAATGCAATTAATATCCATTCTCTCTAAGCAGCTAATTTCATTTTTTGACACGATCCTTGAATTGTTTTCAAGCTTCTACGTAAATGAAAAAAACAACCGTTATAAAAAAAAAATATCGTTGTGCCATAGCAACTGTTACAGTCAGATATACGTGCAAAATTGTCATTTTGACATTTTTAACCCTGAATATATTTGTTTTGATGGTTGTTTTAATGACAAACAATACTGCATTTTATAATTTAACTTTTCTTGTGAAAATGATTTTAAAAAGTTAAGGGGATTACTTCCGTTACCGTGGTAACGGATCTCTATTCTGTTAATTTTCTTCAGAAATTTGTGATTTTGCATGATAGTACACAATGTATGTTGTACATTCTTGATTATTTCTAATAACTGTCATATATTGAATATTCATATGTATTGGTCTGTACAAACCATTTTACAAAGATATTATATGACCTCTAACCTTGACCTTCACATTTTGTATTTTTTTAAGGTCACAGATTTGATCTCTATCTCAATGCAGTGCAAATCACGAATTACCTTTAATCTTTAACTTTGACTTTTATTGACAAATTTAATTTAAGGATGTACTCTGTTGAGGAGCCATAATTTTAATGTATTTAACTTTTTTTCAAACTTTGATTTTTGAAATGTTCTTACCATATAAATTCAGTATACAAAGGAAAATTCATAGGTTACTGTGCAAATTATTTTGCCATATGTATTGTCACAATAAGGCAACAACCATTTTCTTACGGGGGGGGGCTGGGATTTTACTTTTGTTTATAAAATTTTTTTTGCAGCTTTCAAAAAACGATTATTTTTTTTCACATAAGAAACAAAGTAAAAAAAATTTTCCAGCTTATGAAACAAACTGATTTTTTTTTAACAAATATAGGTGCAAAAGTTTTCATTATTTTATTTCTTGTATAACATAAAGTGCATGGCTTTGTCTGTATGCTGGTATTGGATGTTGGGCTAGCTGTTTTTGTAGTCCACTTCCTGAACAGTTATATTCCCTCAAGCCATCGTACATGTACCACACTCCTTGAATTTTTACGCTGCAATTAAAATGACCTCCATTGCCGTATATGACTGCAAGGAGTGAGTGATAAATACAATGCAATGATGTAAATTATGCTAACAGTTTTGGTTGTGAATTATAATAAAGATTGTTTTACGTTGATTTTTGCGGTGTTTTACACACACACACACACACACACACACACACACACACACACACACTAATTTTATACTGCTGCATTTCAAACAACACAATTTACAAGTTCTAAAGTAGTCCAATACATTGCTATTTAAGTGAATGTCGATAGCAAGTGTGTTACTATTTGCAGGAATAAAGAATCATGCCTTACCTTTTGGATCTTCTTCAGATTGAAGTTTTGCTGTTTCATTCTCTGTTGTTTATTGTTACCTCTCAACTTTCACCACAAATATTTATTTTCTAGCAGTTGACAACATAATTTTTTTTTCAGCTGAACAACAAAATCTTAAATTTTTTTCAGGCAGCTGAGCCCTTGAAATATTTTTTTCAAAAAAATCCCAGGCCCCCCAGATAAGAAAATGGTTGTTGCCTTAGTGTATAGTCATGTCAGACATGGAGACATTCCGAACGCACCGTGTGTATTTTAAATAATTGGTTTCGTTTCCCTATTCCACCTTTCTCACGTATCATCAGATCATACGACAGGCAACCGTTTTGTCCAGATATTATTTTACGAAAGGATATGGAGTAAACAGATTATTGTGATTATCAGCTGTACATGTTGATTGCATAATTTGCTATAAATATAGACTTTAACGGAATTTTCATCTCACACAGAAACGTACAACTGTTGGTTATAATTATATTCACAAGTTTCAACAAAGTATTTAAAGCTTTCATGTATTATTTCAGTCTAAAAGAGGAAGATAAACAACCGTTATTCAGTTGCATAATTCGTATAAATATAGAATGTACGGCAACCAATTAGCGACATTTAAATACATCCAGATATAATTATGGAACACATATTCTGCTCCTGCTGCAGGCAACACAGTTACAGGACAACGTTTCCTCCTGTTCCCGGACAGAAGACAACACAGTCACAGAACTACGGTAACACCGTTCCTGTTCCAGGCGACAAAGCTACAACTGGATTAGACAACGTTCATCACAATGAGTGTTAATCAGACAGAAATGCCCGAGGAAGTCATTTCTACAGTTCCGGACACCAGGGTCCGGACACTTACAGAGAAAGGGCAAAAACAATATTTACAGGCATGCGACAAACATCGTCAAGACAGAGTATTTGTGGACACTGCTCGACTCCCTGCTACAGGAAGCTGAAGATCCCCCCGCAGGACTACGGGATCAAGGAACCTTAGAACAAAATATAGCTAAAGCAAGTAGCAGGTACCAAAGACAACTTAGTACCTTCAATTCCTACCTGAAGACTATCAGGAGCGAGGATAGTAAACGAGAAATGGAGGAATGCTCCACAATAGCAGATATCCGCCAACGTGCCATTGACGATGCCCTGTGCTACTAACAGGAAGCTAGCAGGGCTCTGACGCCCAAGAAATCATCAAAGGCACCTAGTAGCAGCTCATCGTCCCACAACAGTAAATACCATTCACAGGGTGGGACGTCTACACGTACAGACGCTTCCAATCTGTTAAAACGAAAGAAGGCAAAGGCAGAAGCTCTGAAAGCAATTCTAGCTTTTGCAGAGAAACAGGCCACTCTGTCAAAGCAGGAAGCCATGTTAGAAGAATCTACAGCTCGTGAAAAGGCTGAAATGGAAGCAACCACAGCTCGTCAAAAGGCTGAAATGGAAACAGCTTCAGCTCGTAAAAAGGCTGAAATAGAGGCAACACCAGCTCGTCGAAAGGCTGAGATGGAAGCAACAGCAGCTCGGCCGACCAAACATTGCTAGAGGCAAGAAAAGAAGCTGTCATGGCAGAAACTGAGGCTAAGATCCTGGATGACGATAGTAGTCAAACAGGAGTTGGCAGAGAAGACCGGCGAAGTCAGTTGCCCATAGAGGAAGCAGACCCGCTTCAACGGGATCAACAGTATGTTGAAGAACACTTCTTCAATGTTACAAATGAGGAGGCAAAAAATATCCCGTCAGTAGTATATGGGGCCTCCAGACCACCGGAAGTTACGTCAACTCCAACAGTAGTATATAGGGCCTCCAGACCACCGGAAGTTACGTCAACTCCAACAGTAGTATATGGGTAACATCTACTCCAGCTTATGCTGGACCACCTCGTAAATCTTAGTCTGTTACATTTCAGCTAAACAGAGATGCACCAGCATTTGAACCATCACGTCAACACTTATCACTTGACACACCAATATCAAGTCCACATGCAGTAAACCTGCATGATGACAGGACTGTGAACCAGACTTCAGATATAACTAGATTCCTCCTCCACAAGGAAATTCTTTTATCTGGTCTCACTAATTTCAACGACCGTGCTGAATCCTACTTTGTGTGGAAAAATAGCTTCAAGTCAGTTGTTGATGAAGCCAAAGTGTCTGACTCACAACAGTTAAACCTCCTAGTAAAATGGCTAGGAGTTGAGTCTTCAAAACAGGCTGAAAATATGAAGAGGTCATGTGAGAACCCCACTGAATGTCTCAGATTGCTGTGGGATCGTTTAGATACCAGGTATGGATCCCCTGAAATGGTGGAAGCTTCACTAATGAATAGACTGGGGAACTTTCCAAAATTAACAAACAAGGACAGTGCACGTCTGTGTGAGTTATCCGATTTATTGTCGGAAATAGAACACATCAAACAGAATCCAAAATTCCAGTCACTTCTTGGATATTTCGATTCATCATCTGGGATAAGACCAATTGTCAGTAAGCTCCCTTGTGGACTCCAAGAAAAGTGGACAACGAGAGCCGCAAGGTATAAGTCGTCCAAGAATGTACCATTTCCACCATTTGCCGAATTCTCCAGATTCATTCGGGAAATGAGCAAAATCAAAAATGATCCCGGATTCTGTTATGAACAAGAACAGCAAACAACTCCAAAGTATTCTGGAAGAAAACCACCCGTGGTCAAAACCCGGGTACAATCTCACAAGACTGATGTCGACAGATCATGTCCAAACAAGCCCAGTAAAGACATTGGGGGCACCCTGCCCCAGTGTATCGAGAACGGAGCACCAGACAGGTGCGTCATACACAACACAAGACATTCATTAGACGAATGTAGAGGATTCAAGTCCAAATCAATTGAGGAGCGGAGAGAGATCATCAAATAAAAAAATTTATGTTTTAGGTGTTGCGCCTCTACAACCCACAGGAGCAGAGACTGCAAGGCGAAGATTTCCTGCAGAGACTGCGGAAGCAAGCAACACACCACTGCCTAACACATGGTCAGGAAGGCATCTTCATTTGACCCCGCTCAACATCACGGCGGGGAGACTGTACAACAGAACGGCGGAGAGGCAAGTAATGCCAACAGTACTGACAGAACAGTTAACTCATTTTGCACAGAAATCTGTGGATATAACACATGCAAATCATGTGCCAAGATCATCCCTGTCAGAGTACGTCATAGGGACAACCCCAGCATAACCATTGAAATGTATGTAGTTCTTGATGACAAAAGTAACAGGTCCCTGGCATCACCAGAGTTTTTCGAACTCTTTAACATTGAAGACAAACCAGAAAATTATACCCTGACCACTTGTTCAGGTCGTATTGCCACCAGTGGCAGAAGAGCCAAAGGATTTATAGTCCAATCTTTACACGGACATGAAGAATTATAACTGCCAGTTTTTAATGTAATGTGATTACATTCCAAGCAGCAGAGACGAAATCCCGTCGCCAGATTCTGCCGTACAGTTTCCACATATGAAAGATATAGCTGGAAGAATCCCGCAAATAAAAGATAGCAGGAAGATAATGTTGCTCATAGGAAGAGACCTTTCCGAAGTCCACCATGTCCTAGATTATAGATATGGACCACCTGGATCACCCTTTGCCCAGAAATTAAGACTGGGCTGGGTAGTCATCGGAGAAATCTGTGTGGACTATCAACATGCAACTCCAGACTTATCTGTGAAGAAAACATTTGTCCTACCATCTGGTCAACCTACGACACTAAGACCATGTGAAAGTAAAATTTGTGTACGGGAACCAGATCCCGCTTGTTTCAATACTGCAACCAAAATAGCAGACATACCAGAATATGATATCTTTGCTTAGACAAAAGATGACGACAAACCAGGAATGTCGTATGAAGATAAAACATTTATGAAACAAATGGACAACCAGTTTGTAAGAGACTCCACAGGTAGTTGAGTATCTCCGTTGCCATTTCGGACACCAAGACAACGACTTCCAAACAACAGGCAACAAGCTGTTAAAAGAGCGGAATTCATCGAAAACAGTCTGAGGAGGAACGCTCTCAAAAGATAACATTTTATAGAATTTATGTCAAGGATATTGAACAACCACCATGCGGAAGTTGCCCCGCCATTGCAAGAACAAGAAGAATGTTGGTATTTACCGTTGTTTGGAGTACACCATTCCAAGAAACCTGAACAGATCAGGGGTGTGTTCGATTCATCCGCAAAGTTTGACGGAGTATCCCTAAACAGTGTTTTGATGTCTGGTCCAGACCTATCGAACAGCTTACTGGGAGTCCTGATACGTTTCAGGAGAGAGATGGTTGCTGTTACTCCTGATGTTCAGCACATGTTCCACTGCTTTGTAGTGAGAGAAGATCACAGAAACTACCTTAGATTCCTGTGGTATAAAGACAATGATATTGACAAAGGACTGATAGAGTACCGAATGAGAGTGCATGTCTTCGGTAACAGTCCATCCCCAGCAGTGGCAATGTTGGGGCTACGTAAGACGGTACAGACCGCAGAGCAAGAGTATGGCCAAGATGTTACAAATTTTGTGACTAAAGACTTTTATGTTGATGATGGATTAACTTCATACCCAACAGCAGAAGAAGCCATCAAAGTCGTCAAAGACACTCAAGCAGCATTGAAGAAATACGAAAATCTCCGTTTGCACAAGTGTGCATCCAACAGTGCTGAAGTTATGTCTGCATTTCCGACGAGTGATTTAGCTACAAACTTGAAAGATTTAGATCTTGAAGCCAACAATAAACCACTCCAGCGTAGCCTTTGATTAATATGGGATGTCAATACAGACATGTTCCTATTCCAGCTATCGCTGGACACGAAACCTATAACAAGACGAGGTGTATTATCTACGATAAACAGCTTATATGATCCACTTGGATTCTTAGCCCCAGTGATAATCCAAGGGAAGTTGATTCTAAGGAAACTGACTTCAACAACAGTTGATTGGGACGAACCAGTCCCAGATCACATTGCACCAGAATGGGAACAGCAAGAACTAGAAAATTTACATGATAGTGAGACTCGATCTCATGTTACTACAGAGATTTCTGTTGCCAAAACACTCGCTACACCAGATAGTCCTAACATAGGGACTGAGAGATTCCAGCACTTCTCAGACCGGAGTGTCCTATTACGTGGAATTGCATTCCTGAAACGTTCGTCCCGTCTACAACTGAACGGGAGTTCAAAGCTTGAACCTGACAACACTTCACTTCAAGAAACAGAACACTTCAACATATCATCACTACAACGTGAAGTTTATGAAAAAGAAATAGACCATATAAGTTACAATACATCTATTGGAAAAGGAAATTCAACTGTCAATCTCAATCCATTTTTGGATGAAAAAGGACAAACTTTCCCAGATACTTCTCCGGATATTCAAGTTATAAGAATATTCATAATTACAAACGATTCCTTCTTAGGAAGTGGAAGGCTCCAGCACATCTTTACCTGGATAGCGCTGTATTCTATTTTACCGTATTTATGGTTCATTTGTGAATTCAAGATCAGTTAACGATCACCGAGATAATTTGTCTGATGGAAGATAGTGTATAAAATGTATATAAATTATATTCAGAAATATTGTGAATAGAATAAAATAAATTTCTGTTGTTTATTTAAAATAATAGTGATATCAAGTAAATATTAGACGGGGAGTGTATTGTCACAATTAGTGTATAGTCATGTCAAACATGGAGACATTCCGAACGCACCATGAGTATTTTAAATAATTGGTTTCGTTTCCCTAGTCCACCTTTCTCACGTATCATCAGATCATACGACAGGCAAACGTTTTGTCCAGATATTAGTTTGGAACTTAGAACCTAGTTCAACAACAGTGTAAGTTTTACATTATATTCTCATTATATTTGGATGAAGATCGATCT
This sequence comes from Modiolus philippinarum, assembly GCA_002080025.1. NCBI lineage: Eukaryota > Metazoa > Mollusca > Bivalvia > Mytilida > Modiolidae > Modiolus > Modiolus philippinarum. The sequence continues at coordinate 21,482 of MJUU01047369.1, read as the reverse complement.
AATTAACATTACTTCACAACAGATTATTGTGATTATCAGCTGTACATGTTGATTGCATAATTTGCTATAAATATCGACTTTAACGGAATATTCATCTCACACAGAAACGTACAACTGTTGGTTATAATTATATTTACAAGTTTGAACAAAGTATTTAAAGTTTTCAAGTATTATTTCCGTCTAAAAGAGGAAGATTAACAACCGTTATTCAGTTGCAAAATTCGTATAAATATAGAATGTACGGCAACCAATTAGCGACATTTAAATACATCCAGATATAATTATGGAAAACATATTCTGCGTGTTGCAGTCATCTCAACTGTATTTGTCCGTGATTATACCGGAACCTGATGTATGATTTACACAGACACGCGTCATATTTGTGTTTATTTATGCAAATTATTGTGTATTTAAATATGTTGACATTTTACTCATAATTATGGTAGCATAAGTGGACTATAAATTCTCATTATTTTGGACACATAACTTATGATTGTTAATTATTGTATTTTTCAGGTTTTTACCAATTTGTTCACCGGCTAATTAAAATAGTTAATCCACACTGGGTTTTTATTTTGAATTGGGCCAACGAACTAGGTTAAGCTCGCTGAGTCCGGCCCAGTACACTACAGATGTTTGAAAGTGACAAATTTTAGCAATTTTGTGCATTTTTAGGCATTTTTGCCCATTTTTTGATTATTTATAATACTATTTGTAAAAAAGCAAAAATAAATCATAAGTGTATATTTTTTTTCATAAAATGGTTTTTTTCTAACCCAACTCCTCTTTTGTGAAAATTTGACATGAATCCAACAGCCAATTAGGCCATTATCTTCAATTTTAGATTACTCTGAAACCACTTGATAGAAATAAATAATTTTTTGACACAATCTAAGTATTAACATCAATTTTGTTAATTCATTGCTATTGTACATAAAATATAAATAATTTTGAAATTATTTCCAAACGATCAGCAGAATACTTCATTAATGACAACTTCTTGCAAAACTTAGATATTGTTTTTGCCATTTGTGATTAGTTTTTATATTTAGAATTTATCATGTCTGTATAATCGGCTTCGTTCCAGAAATCATGACATTTTGACATTTAACCTTAAAATAGACTTGAAAATGAGAGTTGAGACCTCAAGGCTATAAAGATTTATAATTTTATAATTTGATGTCTGGGCTTTTTTTGTCTGTAAAATTGGATATTTATATAATGTTTGACATTTTTGCAATGTTACTAAACGGCAATATACGCCTCTAGAACTGCCAGACTATGACTTTTGACCATAATAATTAATCTCAGGTTCAAATTATTAATTATCATATTACGCATCTTGTTTGTAAATCACTAAAATGGCAATTATCCCACAATATTTTTGAATTTTACGAAAGAGGAATGCATAGTTCTTTCCTTTTAGGTAACATTTTATTTTTATGTACCCATATTCTTACTTAGTCCTTGGATTGTTCTTTTTAGACTGACGGTTCGGTTCTCACTTACTTTAGTATGCTTTGAAAATGGAAAATAACTTGAATTTCGTAAATGAACGCCAAATACCAAGACAAACATAAACCAATCAAATGACATTAAGTGAATTTTCATATCAAAATTGGGGGTTAAGCTTGTGTAACAATTTTCTGAGACCATGCGTGCCACAAGCTCTATAATTGCAAGTGCCTACTGTAACCGGTTGCTAGATTCTGGCTCGTTCTTCACTCCGTTGTAAAATCCGGATTCCGGGATATTTGAAATAATTAATTCTGTATATAGACAAAATGTTTATTTGCTATCCTACATGTTACATTTGTAATATACAAGACATAGTGACGTCCATGAATACTTGTTACATGATATAATAATAAAACAACGATAGCCAAAGATTGAGCGTCTGCTCGTTTCAAATCCTAACGTTTGACTGTCCCGGTGACCCGCTGAGTGACGTTATTTATAGTTCCTACGGGAAACGAGCCCGGCTGGGGAAACCGGTACGTGAAGCCAAACGGGAAGTGTCCCGGAGAGAATTTACGTGGCCGTACACGTAAGAATTACTTAAGGAACTATAAATAATACTAACATTAACCTAAAATACCCCATAAATCGTAAACAATATGAAAAAGAAAGGAAATGCGGTAAATGTCAAGGCGACAACATCCCATATCCAGGTTTAAACGACCAAAAACAAAACATCTAGGGAACACCATATGGTCTTCAACACAGTGAGGAACCTCACACCATATAGTAAGCCCTAAATGGCCCCAAAAAGGTAAAAAGTGAATAAATCAATGGAAACAAACCATATCCAATAACCCAAATATCTAGAAACTAAAATTTTATAAGAAGACAAGGACAAGCCAATGACCAACATATTCCTGACTTGGGACAGGCGCAAAAATTGCTGCGGGGTTAAACTCGTTTTCTTGGATCCAAACTCTCCCCCTATATGTGGTGAATTGCTAAAAATAAATACACAAAAAGACTCACAGTAAAAATCAAACTAGAAAAAAGTTCAACTTATCAAGACGAGTACCCTTACAATGAAGTACATAAAACAGGAAGACAATACACACAGGTACTGCCCGGACAAATGATCGCAGTTACTGACAGCTAGCTAAGGACATAATTTCCGTTGACTATGATATCAAGCCTGCTTACATATGAAATTTCAATTGAAATACTTCTAAATAGATTTGGTATAACAACATCAATAATTATGAAAGAAGAACATGATATTGTGCAATGCCAAATACTGCCAATATGAAAAATTGTTTAAATTTAGTTATGGTGTAAAGCATTTAGGAGATGATCAATATTTTAGCCAACAAAAACCAGAAGTAAAGATTTAACAACAATGCTGTATTTATATCCTTTATGAATAAGTTTGTTCAACGGATTAATAAGTTTGGAAGGACAATTTTTGAATTTATGCGCTTTGTAAAGTAAACAGAGTTACCACCGTCACACTCCCCCTCTCTTAAGATCTAATGTGCCCTCACATTAGTCCCAAGAATTTGGAAGAAATTACGATAAATAACGTTAAATATAATAAAACAATTATTTTTAAAAATCGGTCTCTGCAATGGATGAAATACTGAATTAATATTTAAAGTTAAAGTTCATTGAAAAGGATATAGATAAAAATGTCTAAAAAGTTCACAAATTCACAAAAGTACTCCAGTAGACATCAGCATATAAATATGTAAGTCACGGTGTCCGAGCATAGTTGATCCTTCCCAAAAAGTAAATAACACATCTTCCCGGCGAAGCTATATTATCCACGGAACTCTACATATAACGAAGTAATGAGTGTCTGACAAAAATGTCGGATATAATCCAAAACTAATGAGCACATGATGTGTAAAAGGAACGAACACTACTAGCAACATGCTGGTTAAAAATCCTCTTTATACAGTATTGCAACTCCAGTAGAACTCTACTCCGAAACGTAAAATGTACTGAACAAAAGTTCAGTTTCAACATCCTAAGGCTCGTCAACACAGGAAACCCAAGAGAAGATACAACTTCTCAAAACACAAGCTTTACCTAAGCTTAACACGTCCTATCCAATCACTGTACAACTTGTACCCCATGTATGTTTTATACATCACCGAAGGCACATAAAGCCCATCGTATTACTTTAAATGTATAAACAGACATATCACGATACATGAATCCAAAACAAACTGATTGTTTGTTACAATTAGAAAATTACACGTAATTTGGGCATCATATAAAACAATTAAAAATCTGATTTCAAATCAACACTTGGGATTCAGTAATTCCCAAAACAATATCTGCGAACGTGCAGACAACCTACCCATGGTGAACCAATATAGGTCATAACAAATGTATATTGCAAAGACTAACCATTAGTCTATACCTATCCTCATGCCATTTATCTAGCACCTAAGGTATCTCCAAAATGCCAATATACACCACCGAAAGCAGCTTCTCACGCTAGATACTGAGTGTCTTTACAACAATTAACTCTAGTAACAACTCTGAAAGGACAACATCCATGTGTATGACAAAGTTTGTCATTTTAATCCATATCTTAAAGTCACAAACAACATTACAATAATCCATTCCAACCCAATACAGCAAAATATCCATGCACTTGCATTACAAATTACAGCATATTTTTTTCAACAGTTTACAACTTCACTGAAATAGTCTACCAACTTATTAACTGAAATAAATTCAGTTTGAAAATCCAACATTTACCAAATTACTGAAATAATTCAGTATTAAAAAAAATCCACAATTGCGCTGAAATAACGTTTTCAAAACTGAAATAAATTCAGTATACAATCCAGCTTACAACTAGCTCCATGACATTGTTGACTAGACATGTTAAATCTGAGTGAAAAGTGAAAACCGCATTTAGTTGATAGCACAGACTGTGCTATTATATCCTTTTGTCTGACAGTATTCTTTAAAAAAAATTCAAGTAGGCTACCATAACGTAAACAAAATAAAATTCAAGCTATTTACAATGAACAATTTTCTATTCATATTTATATCCGGCTGTGAGGAGAAAGGTTTTCCTCATAAAACGGTGACGTACGTCCTGACATGAAGCAAATTGGGTATGTACCCTTAGTAATATTTCCTGAGATTCCTTCTACAGTGCCCCGACATTCTACACCAATCAAATGGTAAAATATGACGTCATTTACGTACAGATGTAAACACATGAACATGGCAGACATTTTATTCCGTTGGGACAGTACCATACAAACTTGGTACGTTTGTTTATTGTTGTTGGAAGTCTGATTAAAGGGACTTCTGTCTGTAAACAAACATATTGTTTGTTCTATCAATAGAACAGATGTTTCGACATTTCTGACAAAGGCACCATGGTTAAGACTAGAAATTCCGGAACTCGAAAACAATGGATGTAAAATATCAAACTTGGAAATACAGTTGAACTTCTGTAGCTCGAACACCGATAGCTCGAACACCATAGATTTCTCGAACTAATTTCAAAGCACAAACTTATTACCCTAAACATTCTTGTTAAAAAACCTCGGTTTGTCGAACACCGATTTCTCGAATTCTCGAACTAAAAACGTGGTCCCGTCAGTGCAAAAGTATCGTAAATTACCTTCTATAACTCGAACTCCATTTGTCGGCTTGTGTGGTGGTCAATCAAAGAAAGGTGTTAATTAGTTAATACCTAAACATCCATAACTGGCAGGTGGCATTAGATTAACCTGTCGTAATTATGTCATGATTAGTCATGTCAGTTATAATTCACTTATATTTCAGGGTAATAGAATATTAATTGTTGGAAGTGGCCATTGAATATTTTGTGAGATATTAAGGTCATGATCTTAATTTGCATAATATGCGCTTCTTATGTATTGTTGCTCTATACGTCATCGTTTTATGCGTTCGAACAAATGAAATGTAAAATGAAAGAAAACAATTAAATGTTTTATTTTTTTTGCTTTTAATAAGCTAACAGCATGTATGTTTAGAAATAATATTTGTATTGTTGTCGGCTTCTTCTCATTACCGGTAATATTCATGAATTGTGTAAGGTCACGCAGGTCATTATTTAGGTCACGACATCGAACGTTGAAAACGCCAAGAAATCGTTACAAGACAAAGTTAAATAATTTTATTAAACACAATAAACAAATTTTATTTATATAAAAACACAAGAAAACATAATTCATACAAGAACAGAGAGAAATTAGGTCCAAATACACATAGCCTTCCATGTAGTTACATAACGGATAACTAAATACCGAGGTTACCGGAAGCATGCATTTATTACAAGTCTGTTCGGATCCGGTCCGGACATGAAAATTTTCCGAACTTCGATGACTCGAACTATTTTCGGCGGTCCCTTGGAGTTCGATCTATCGAAGTTCGACTGTATTACAATTACCATGACAATAAGGTAGGAAAATATTTATTTCCTTTCTATTCCAGGTGTCAACAGATCCACAAAAAACTGTGTGAAACTGTACAACGATCAAGATGATCGTTAAACAAACGAAAATCCGTTTGATCTCCTGGCACATGGTCGTTATAAATTAAAAGAATAAAACATAAAGAATATATTCATAATTCTGTAATAAATACAGATTTAAAATCCAACTATTCCAAATATCCCGCGGACGTAGCCCCCAATGTAACCGGAGTGCTAGATTCTGGCTCGTTGTTCACTCCGTTGTAAAATCCGGATTCCAGGATATTTGAAATAATTAATTCTGTATATAAACAAAATGTTTATATGCTATCCTACATGTTACATTTATAATATACAAGACATAGTGGACATAGTGACGACAATGAATACTTGGTACATGATATAATAATAAAAACAACGGTAGCCAAAGATTGAGCGTCTGCTCGTTTCAAATCCTAACGTTTGACTGTCCCGGTGACCCGGTGAGTGACGTTATTTATAGTCCCTAGGGGCAACGAGCCCGGCCGGGGAAACCGGTACGTGAAGCCAAACGGGAAGTGTCCCGGAGAGAATTTACATGGCCGTACTCGTAAGAATTACTTAAGGAACTATAAATAATACTAACATTAACCTAAAATACCCCATAAAACGTAAACAAGTAAACAAAGTGACCACCGTCAAGTATGGTCTCGTAATGTATTACCGGTGTAATCTATTTCCGGTGTACACTTTTCATTAGGTATACGTCACGGGTCACGTGGTCAAAGGTCAGAAGTTAACATGTGGTAGCTACACGGAGAGCGTCACGTATATTGTTGTCAACAGTTTTTGAAAAATATGCAGCATCTACCGGTAAGTTTTATTTTAATTTATTATATAAGTAAAAATGGCGGATTTCGAAATATGGTGGCATGTCATATTTTTTTCAATTGCCTATTATTAAGTGAAAACTTAATCAAATTCCACTTCGGAAACATCGTTGAAGTCGTCTGCCAGTGGTCTTTGTAAATAGTTCCTTGTTGTGTACACATGCGCAAGGAATTTGGATTAATCCGCATAAAATGTATGGAAAGCATTTAATATAAATAATGAAGAATACACAATATCAAATACATAATTTAACTGATTGAAATTTCAATTTTTTTTCGCAATACACTAACATTGTTTTTATTTTACAGATTTTAAGATATGAATTTTTAAAATGAAAAAAAAAGAAGATAATTTTTTCTTTCAAATTAACATTTTGTATTTGTGAATATTACAACAAATATTGTTAATAGAATTCATAAATATTTGCACAACATGAATATATTGGCAAAGTTACAGCTAAGCAAAGAGAGACAGAGGGAAAACCAGCGAAAAAATAACAATGAATATGAAATGTGAGATGCATAATATGAAATGTTTTAAAAGTATATTTTTGTATTTCATAGTGCAAGTATAATATCATCAACAAATTAATCCAGTAGTTTTACTATTTTATTTATTTATATTTTTTTGCAGGATCCATCTCAGTCAAAGATAAAAAAGCAGTATGATCCTGCCTGTATGATTGGTGCATATAATGCTATACATGAAAAAGGCTATTCAGTATACAGAGCTGCACGTGAATATGGTGTACCGGAAAGCACATTAAGAGACAGACCTCTTGGATTGGTTGACTTCGAAAATTGCAACTCCGGTCCAAAGCGCTTATTTTCTAATGAAGAGGAACCTTCTCTAGCAGACCACATCAAATATATGGCTAGCATAGGCTATGGGCATAGTAAACAGGATGTTATTAATTTAGCAACAGATCTATCCATATTTAATGGGAAAAGAAATCCAAATGATCCTCCATTGTCTGCTATGTGGTTCTATTCTTTAATGAAAAATCACGAAGATCTTCAACTTTTGAAACCAAGGAAACTTAATATAGCACGTGTTAAATGTGCATCAGCTTCTACAATTTCTAAATATTACAAGGAACTCAAAACAATAATAACTCAAAATAATCTGCATGATAAACCACATCTAATATTCAATGTGGATGAAACTGGTTGTAGTACAGAACATAATCCTGGTAAAATACTTGGTGAAAAAAATAGTCATCCCCAAGCAATAACATATTTTACAAAAGGATATGGGGTAAATGAACATGAGACCATAACACATATGTTAACCCCAACTGCAAAATCTAGTAACATAACAATAATTGGTTGTGGAAATGCTGCAGGTCATTTTATATCCCCATATTATGCATTTCCGGGTAAAAGATGGAACCCAAGCTTCTTGGATGGTGCACCACATGAATCAGCAGGAGAATGTTCAGAAACTGGATGGTCAAACATGAAAATTTTTCAGAACTATTTGGAAAATACCTTTTTGAATTTTGTTCAACGCAGAAATGTTATGAACCAATACTATTGTTATATGGTGGATATAAATCACAAATTTCTCTGTTTTTAACCCAATGGACCAAGAAGAACAACGTCATTTTATTTGTACTTCCACCCCATACACCACAGTTATTACAGCCATTAGATGTTGGCATTTTTGGACCATTTAAGAAGATTTATAATAGGGAATGTCAGAAATACTTACGTGAAAATCCAGGAGCTATAGTTACAAAACTTTATGTTGCTAAACTTACTCGAAATGCATATTTGAATGCTTTTTCTCTTCAAAATCTAATATCAGCCTTTAGGAAACCTTGATGTGCATCCATGTAAGAACACTATCACAGATATACAAGTTGCTCCAGCAAGTTTGTATGAAACAACAAGTGAGAAAGGTGTAGAAGATAAGGAAGGAAGTAAGGAAATGTAACATTTGACAATTCTGATAATGAATCAGTCAGTTTACTGGATACATGTAATAATGCTACAAATACTGTCAGTAATGAGCAGCTGAGTAACGTAAACTTTACAACTGATGATGATGAACCTTACTTTGAACCAGAACCAGAAATTGTTGTTAAAGAGAAGTCTTGTGCCAAGAATTTAGAAACTTTTTTTGAAGCTCGTTAAATTACTTCAGCAAATTTGACAGGAAATAAAATTCAGGAAAGTAAGCGCAAGAAACCACCAACTATAGTTGGAAATTTAGCCAAAAAGTCAGTTCAGGATATCTTGATAACACAAAATTCAGTTGTAAAGCCAAAGAAGAAAAAACTCCCTGGGTACAAAAGAATACAGTTGATAATGTAAAAACAAAAAACATTTCACAAAAGAGCAAAAATGTTGTTACTAAAAAGCCGATGAAGACAAAAACAACTGCAGTTGACCCAGTAAAGAATGCTAAGGCTGGTACTTCTGGCTTGTCAAACAAAGGTGGTCCTATTCCTATTGACTATGAAAGTGAAAGTTCAGAGGAAGTTGAATACTGTGATGATGAAAAATGTTGTGTCTGTGGATTGTTTGAACCTAAAGAATTGAAAAAAGTGTCAGTTTCATTATAATTAAATGGGCCCAATGTGTTGTATGTGAACACTGGGTGCACTTAATATTTTGTACCCCTATCCGAGTTATTAGACTAGGAGATGAATTCAGATGTCCATGCTGCAAATGAATGATTGTTTAATAATTTTTAATGTTTTAACGGTCAAGTTGACTGTTGAAAATTTACCTGAGTTCTTACCAAAAAAGATTTACTGGATGTTGTTTTTTCATCTTCATGATATGACTAGATTCTGTTGTGGAAAATTGAATAATTAAGAAATAATTGAAATGAACTCTTGCTTTATATCTGGAATGGTCTTCCATAAAAAGATTTTCGGATTCGCTCTAGATTTTTCATTTGTTTAGGATAACCTGCATACACCGGAAATAGATTACACAACTATCAAGGTAAGTGGTGTTACATAACATTTTTATTGATTCATTGTTGCTTTAACATTTATAGCTTAGAATTTATAGTTGCAGCGATAGTTGTCTCAAATGTTTGTCTTTTCATTGTATGGTAAACAAAGTAAAACTAATCGCGTATACGTAAGTGGCAAATCGGTTTTGCAATAAGTACAACGGAAATACATTACACAATCATACCACGGTACTTGTACGGGGAAAGTGTAATGGTAGACGTTGGGGAACTTTTTTCTTTAGTTCTTATTTCCTTATTATTCACGTTTTATTAAGCTCTTTTCTATCTCTCTTTGTTTATTTACTCTACCGGGTTACTTCCGTTAGACCCGGGCCCGGAATATATAAACAGCAGCGCCTTCCTGCCCAGGGTTGCCCGGATTAATGGTTCTAGCAGACGACGAACTCTACGCAAATAATTATTCATATACATTAACTCTAGTATACACTTCAGATTAATTGTTATTGGTAAGGAAAACGTCTACCATTATTAAGATGAGACCTTATAAATTGTATTTATTACAATAAACCGTAAACCTTACAGAATTATTTAATAGTAATACTGTACACAAAGGAAATGTCCGTGTACGGACCTATGATGTTTACTTGGACTGGAGCCACATACGAGCCAGATATATTTAGATTTTTGTGTAATACACATAAGGAAAACAACTCCTGTTACACTGGGGAGCTCGTCCGGCACGGATATATTCAAAATATTCATTTTGGAAATAAAAATTGCAAATACAACACAGTTTTGTTAGGAAATCAAAGACATAATGGCTTCAAACAAGTCGTTTTTAGGCAACATAAGTCACGTCTTTAATGGGATCTGGGGATATTTTACCCCTAGTTTTATGACAAAGAATAACGCCGTATGCCGACATATTTATGGGTCCGGACGGAAAACTTGGTCAGACCGACCTAGTCGAACACGGTATCAATACAGAGGGTAGTAGGCCCATTAAAATTCCCCCGAGGCGTCTTCCCATTAGTCAAAGAGAAACGGCCAGCATGGAAATCGAGAAAATGTTAAAAGATGGAATCATCGAACCAAGTACCACATCTTGGAGTGTGCCTATCGTCTTAGTTAAAAAGCGTGACAATACAACCAGATTTTGTGCCGATAACCGTCGGTTAAACTCTGTAACAATTAAGGACAGCTGTCCACTTCCGAGAATTGACGACTCTCTAGACTTGCTATCAGGAGCTAAGTACTTTTGTACTTTAAATTTTGCCCAGGGCTTCTTTCAGGTGAAAATGCGCGAAGAGGACAAACACAAAACAGCGTTCGCGACTCATAAGGGACTCTTTCAATTTCGAGTAATGCCGTTCGGACTGGTCAATAGTCCCAAAATTTCGAAAGACTGATGGAGCTTACGTTAGCTGGATTACAGTGGGAACGCTGCTTAGTCTACTTAGACGATGTTATCGTTTTTGGTACCTTTTTCGAAGACACTTTAGTCAATCTGAGAATGGTGTTTGATAGATTTCGGAAATCTAACCTAAAGCTTAAGCCCTGGAAATGCGAATTCTTTAAAGATGAAGTTCGATATCTCGGACATGTAGTGTCGTCGGCAGGGATTCAGTGCGATCCAGAAAAGATTAGTTCGGTTAAAGAGTGGCCCGTGCCAGAGTCTGTCTCGGACGTGAAAAGCTTCTTGGGAATCGCTGCATATTATCGCAAATTTATTGAGAATTTTTCGGCTATAGCTTATCCTTTGACACAACTTACTAGAAAAGATAAACGATTCGAATGGACCGGCGAATGCGAAAAATCATTTTTGGAATTAAATGTCCGCACCAATCTTAGTTTACCCTACGCGAAATGATATGTTCATATTGGATACCGATGCAAGCAACTTCGGTATAGGCGCCGTACTGTCGCAGGTACAAGACGGACAGGAGAAGGTCATCACGTACGGCAGTAAGACTTTGTAAAAAACACAAAGAGGGTATTGTACTACCTACAGGGAACTCTTAGCGGTCGTCATATTCGTTAAACAATTCCGTTACTACTTGTCCGGTACCAGACACTTTTTAATACGTACGGACCACTCCTCTCTTATATGGCTAGAGAACTTTAAAGAGCCAGAAGGCATGGTAGCCAGATGGTTGTCATTACTTGAAACCTTCGATTTCAAAATGGAGCATAGGCGAGGAGCACTACACGGAAACGCGGACGCGTTATCACGCAAACCAAGGCGTAGATGCAAACGCGAAGAATGTGACCAATGCAATGACGGACCGCAATCTATCGGCAATGTCAATGCCGTAATGACCCGCTCCAAACAATCGGAAATAAACGGTATAGTTACAAACCGTACAGATCAATAAGACAGTCAGTGCGACGCGGCTTATAATATAGACAAAACTTTTATAGATTCAAACTGGTCAGGTCAAAGGAGTAAAAATGAACTCCTTGATGCACAAAGCTCTGCTGCCGCGATAAGACCTATTGTGTCTTTGTTAGAACAAAACGACAAAAAGCCAGAAATAAGGAACCAAAATAAACAATTTAATATTCTTTTGAAACTAAAACTAGAAGGGGGTCTTCTTTATAGAGTTACCGAAAATGAGATTGGTTCAAATTGTACACAGTTAGTTACACCCGTTTCATTGCGTAAAGAGATTATGAAGCAATTACATGATACAAGGACGGGCGGTCATTTAGGTCGAGAAAAGACACTACAGCAGATAAAGGCTAGGTTTTACTGGCCTGGAATGACGGACGATATAACAAGATGGTGCCAGACTTGTATCCAATGTCAAAAACGTAAACCCGGTCCTGGCATTGGTAAATCACCTATGCAAAACCAACCTGTATTTGGTCCAATGGAATGCATAGCGATCGACATTTTAGGTCCTTTGGCAACCACAGAAAACGGGAACCGATACATAATGGTCGTTGGAGACTATTCCAAGTGGTCCGAAGCGTACGCTTTAGAACAACATACGGCACAATCCAAAGCAGATAAGCTCGTAACTGAGTACATTTATCGCTTCGGGGCCAATGAGAATTCATACCGACCAAGGACCTGAGTTCGAGTCACACCTTTTTAGCCGAATATGCTCTTTATTAAAGATAACAAAATCCAGGACTACTCCTTACCATCCACAGTCCGACAGCATGGTAGAACGCTACAATCGTACATTGGCGGCAATGCTAGCGATGTTTGTCGACGACAACAAGGATGACTGGGATGACCATCTCCCATACTTAACAATGGCCTACCGCGCTAGCGTACAGCGTACAGGAAAGCACAAAATGCAGCTCCAACCTTTTAATGTTAGGAAGGGAGATTTCTCTCCCTATTGACGTAATGACGGGATTTTCTTACCCAGGTACCGAAGCAGGATGTCCGATCGAATACGTAGAGTGGATTAGACAGGCCATGCAACGCGCTTTCGACTATGCGCATGACAATCTACAGAGTAGCTTTCGCAGACAGAAGCGGTACTACGACCGTAATCTTAAAAAGCGCGAGTTCGAAATCGGCACACAGGTCCTACGTTGGTATCCAACAGAAGCGAACCACAAATTAGGCCTTGGATTGATAGGACCATACAGAGTCATTCGTCAGTTGTCAGATATTACTTACGAGATCGAGAGATGCTCTGATAGTAAGAGGAAAATAGTCCATATGGATCAATTAAAATCGTTAAATTTAAGAAACGAGCACGACAATGACCAAAATGATAAAATCGAGGATGAAAAAAGTCATGTTGACTTTAACAACATGAACAATGATTCTGAAACTGCAACTGCAGAACACTACCGTACACATCCAGTAAGCCCGCAAATTTTTAGTAGGACCGGTAGGCTTATTAAGCCTCCTGAGAAATTCTCACCATAATTTGCGCTTCGTGCCAAAAAAAGGGGGGATGGTATTATTGATTATTGAATTTCCGTCAAACGTCCGAAAGACAGTATAGTTTAGGGAATCAACATTGGTTGTAAATATCAGAGTACGTAACAGGATAATGTATAGATATAAGGATACAAGGAATGACATGTGCCTTTCATTTTACGCTCTTGACTTCTTTATGATCGACTTCGAGTCGTTTTTGTGATATGTATTTGATACATTTTGTGGGATACCATGTTTTTTCCGGAATATTGTGTGTTGTTAGAGCAATTACCTATCGTTTTCCCCAGATATAATGAAGTGTCTGAACTACATAGGCTAGATAAATGGTCTTGAAGTTCTTGGGAACTGGTAATATTTTGTATTATGGTATCAATGTCTTCTGTATAGCGTAAAATGAAATGAATTTTTGGATTTATAAGCTTATTTATTTGCTTTCATTGTTACCAGTATGTCCTTGGAGAACGACGATACGCTTAGCGTAATGGCCGAGGAGGAGTCATTTGATATTTCCACCAACTGTTCAAACCGTATTGAGTTTTTCTATACCACAAACATGCAATGTCCTGTTTCTGATTGCAATACATCAGGGAGATTCCCCACCAAGGCAAAATATCAAAGACACTGGGAGGAGAGGCACATCTTGGACGTACAGAAACTTTCATGTGCAATAGCAGGATGCAACGCTTTAGTCAGGAGGAAATCAGACATGAGGACTCACCTCAAATTTGTACACAAAGAAAGGGATAGTAGAAGGATAGAAGAAATACTTGTTAAGTGTGCCAATACAGTGGTTAGGAGTAAGGGTTATATTGACCCTGGTTTCTTTATATTTAAAGGGAGGACACAAAAGAGTGTATGCTTTTTGTCACCACCTTCACCAACTGTAGCTTCAGTTGTAGTTATTCCGGCCTCATCCAGCCTACACACATCTTCATCATCTTCTGCTTTGCCATCTACTTCTGGTTCCACATTCTCTGATTCTACAGATCTGAAAGCTGATGCTGTATTACCTTCCGTTACTATTGTAAAGGACTACTTAACTAATGAATCTGTATTGGCACAAGAGGATGACGTTCAATTTAGAGTTAAAATCAATGGTCCTTGTCCGTCAAAACCATCAAAGTCTTCATCGTCAGAATCAAGCACAGTGAATCCAACATCATCAACCATCCAAACTGAATAATCTTAATCTTCTGCATCTGCTTCTCCTCCTCCAACGAAGAAGAAATCTATCTCACTTGAGGAATACCGTTTGACAGCCAGACCACCACCAGCAGCTCTTCTTTATTTTCCGCCTCTTCAGAACACACATGAGCAATCAACTCAGACAAGCCAAATGGACATAAAGGAACTATATGTTCCCCCTACACCAGATTCGATTCAGGAAATGGAAGAACACCTCAGGGTGTTGTGCCTTTTTATGGACACAGTAGGCCGACAACGCGAATCGGCCAAGCAGAAGCTGGAACAACTCAGGAGGGAAATGCCGTCAATACAGAAAGAGAGGAAAATGCGGCGTAAGGTTGAAGCAGAGAATAGGAAGCTTAAACGGCAGCTTGCCGAAATAAAATACCGCGAGACCTTGTTTGTATGCAGGAACCATGAACTGTATGTTTCGTTTATAACCAAGAAGCCGTGATGGCAGCATTTGTATTTCGAAAAACTACGTTAAATTTATTATTTAAATTGAATTTCATATTTATGTTAGTGACTTTAAATCAGTAATTTTAGATTTGTCTTTGAATAATAATTTCTTATTATCATAATTCTTAATTATGAGAGAGACTGTGACAGTAAATTTAAATACATATTTATTGTTATTTATTTTATACCGTTGACAGTTGTGTATATTTTGTATATTTATTTAATTATAACTGTACCCCCTTGGGAACTAATGTGCATTCTGCTGGTGCACATTAGGTCTTAAGGGAGGGGGAGTGTAATGGTAGACGTTGGGGAACCTTTTTATTTAGTTCTTATTTCCGTATTAATCACGTTGTATTAAGCTCTGTTCTATCTCTCTTTGTTTATTTACTCTACCGGGTTACTTCCGTTAGACCCGGGCCCGGTCGGGTCACTTCTGGGATATATAAACAGCAGCACCTTCCTGCCCGGGGTTGCCCGGATTAATGGTTCTAGCAGACGACGAACTCTACGCAAATAGTTATTCAATATACATTAACTCTAGTATAAACTTCAGATTACTTGATACAGTGGAACTCCTGAAAACCGGCCCCTCTAAAAACCGGATTCCTCTATAAACCGAACGATATGTTTCGGTCCAGAATTTTTACCTATATAAATTAGCAAAAAATTCCTCTGAAAACCGGCCCCCCTGAATTCCGAATTCCGGCCATATAGATCGGTCCCAAACCTATATTTTCTTCTTAAATTGAACTCTGAAAACCGGACGACTTTTTCCGCGGACAATGAAATAGACCAAGTTTATCAAATTTGTCAGAAATTTCCTTCCATCTTGATTGATAAATAACTGTATTTGAACAGATTACCGACAATATTGATTGAAATTTACAATAACGCAGGAAAATATTCTGAAATAGTTAAGTCACAGCCTAAACTGACCTTAAATATCATATATAACATGTCCGTATTAGAGTTCGGAATTTGAAGACCGGATTTCGGAACCTCCGAAAACCGGAACCTCGTAAAACCGGCCGATTTCTTTGGTCCCGACGGAGGCCGGTATTCGGAGGTTCCACTGTATTGGTAAGGAAAACGTCTACCATTATTAAGATGAGACCTTATAAATTGTATTTATTACCATAAACCGTAATCTTACAGAATTATTTAATAGTAATACACAAAGGAAATGTCCGTGTACGGACCCATGATATTTACTTAGACGGGAGCCACATACGAGCCAGATATATTTAGATTTTTGTGTAATACACATAAGGAAAACAACTCCTGTTACACTACAAAGAATGGCGTTTATCTATATGAGAATCTCTCATATGGATACGCAGTCACACTTGCAAATTAAGGCTTTTTTATTTTCTGTAATCTAAAATTGTTATTCTGACCACCTGTTTATTGTGCCCACATCTCATGATTTTATTATGCCAAGTTTTGTTACAATTGGCTCGATGAGTGGCCTGTGGATGTTTAAATGTTATGATCGTCTTCTCTCGTCCTTTTGTCGGGCAATGGATGACAGCGATTATAAGAACACTTTGCCAGTTAAGTTTATGTTTGTTGACGATCCCGCATCCATGGATCATGAGTTAAAAAAACATGGATGTAGCGTTGCTCGACAATTAGCAATGAATTCCGCTCAAGCCGGTGCTAGGGGACGTCTTACAGTTGCTATGAGGTATGAGTAAAACTCATTGTTGAAGGCCTCATGGTGACTTCAAGATGAAGAATAACAATAAAAGAGCTGTGCCATTGCTTATTATTACCATGTATTTGTAGAGACTTTGTCTCATTTGCATTTACTCCATATCTCTGCATTGTTAATTTCAGACTGGAGTTTGTCTCTCCTGCAGTGTGGAGTCAGTAAAAAGATTCCCCGTGAGAGAGATGCAAGTTCTATATGCATTTCAGTATGCAAGGTGTACTTGTTCTTGAGAGAATCTCTCATATGGATACGCAATCACACTTTCACATTTTGGCCTTTTTTTTATTTTTTGAAATCTAAAGTCAGCCACAGCTTGGTATGATATCTGTGCCAAGGAACCAGACAAACCTCGAATAACTGACCACCTGTTTAATGTGCCCACATCTCATGATTTTATTATGCCAAGTTTTCGTACAATTTTGCTCGATGAATGCCCCGTGGTAGTTTAAATGTTGTGATCGTCTTCTATCGTCTTTTTGTCCGGCAATGGATGACAGCGATTGAAAGAACACTTTGCCAGTTCAGTTTATGTTTGTTGACGATCCAGCATCCATGGATCATTAGGTGAAAAAACATGGATGTAGCGTTGCTCGACAATTAGCAATGAAATCCGCTCAAACCGGTGCTAGGGGCCGTCAACTCTAAAAACAGCATATGATTTATTTTTAAGTATAAATCGTCCAATGGGCATGAATTTTTAGAAACAGTTTTATTCATAATTCATTTTCTTTAATTACGATTCACCTGAAATCTTTGCCCTTACACCCGTTTTTGTTTATTATTTTCCTATAATATGGTTTACGATTTGCAACTACTTAAAATTTCGCTATTTTCTTTCATTAAATAAAAAGGATAACAGGTAGATGCCACAATCTAAGAGGAAACTGCACAAGAAAACACAAATAGAAGACAACCGTATACTACCATTACTAGCAAAAACCAGTGGTAGGGTAAAACCGGTTTATGCGTACCCAAACCACTTATTATGTCCAATTTCCCTATAGTATAATAGGCATACGAATAAAACAAAACAGGTAGACTACTAACTCTTGAGGGTTTATGGGTTTGGGCAAGACCTTAACTGTGAATTTGTTTAGAGCATTTTCAGCGGGTTTTTAAATGTTTTGATGAAATTAATTAGACAAGAGCTTTAGTAACACAGTGTTGTTATCTAAATGTACATGTAATATAAAAAAGAATGCATTATTTATGCCATACACACAAGTCATTTCATATATCGTGGGGGCATATCAGGTTATCCTAGGGTCCCACTAAGAATAGGACGATCAATGAAAAGGTAAAACTAAATAAGTAAGGATATGGAGTAAATGGGTATGAAACAAAGACTCTACAAATACATGCTAAAACCAAGCAATGGAACTACGCATTTACTGTTCTCCATCTTCGACATAAGGTTTCGACAGAATATTTAATATAGTTTCCATCTCAGATTGAAATTTACCTTATTTTGTATCTCAGAGTGTAACATGAAATAGTTTACTGAGTCGTGAAAAAAGCCGGATATTAGTAAACAGCAATTTACTGACTATGGGGACAAATGCAAGTTACACAACTATTTCCCGACACGAAGGGAAAAAGTTGTGTCTGGGAAAAACCATGCCATCGTTAGAATATCCATTAAATAAGTTTATTATTATACTGAAATCGCACGTCAAAGGCATCAATGTGACGTCATCGGTAAATAATTCATCCTCCTATTTAATTACCGATAAATAGTTCATAACTGGTAAATATAAAGACTATTGACCAGTAATAAGTTTGCTTGTGACAAGTGTGAAAAATGAGTAAATTTATCCCCAAAAATATAGAGAAAATAAAAACCGATGTATAATAATTAATTATATGATTACTTACTGTACAGTAAATATAAGAGAGTCCAAGATTTTTTCTTTTTTGCATCATCATCAAGTAAATGGTGAATAAAAGGATATGGAGTAAATGCACATGAGACAAAGTCTCTACAAATACATGGTAAAAAACAAGCAAAGGAACAACGCTTTTATTGTTGTTCTTCATCTTGAAGTCACCATGAGGCCTTCAACAATGAGCTTTGCTCATACCTCATAGTAAGTTCAAAAACGGCCCCTAGCACCGGTTTAAGCGGAATTCTTTGCTAATTGTCGAGCAACGCTAAATCCATGTCTTTCTTGGTCATGGGTGCGGAATTGTCAACAAACATCAATTAAACTGGCAAAGTGCTCTTACAATCACTGTCATCCTTTGCCCGACAAAAGCACTAGTGTCTTAAGCTAGTGGACAACTACAACATATAGACAAACACAGGGCTCTCATCAAGTCGAATGTAAGAATACTTGGCGTTATAAAATAGTGAGATGTGGGCACTTAAAACAGGTGGTCTGGATTACATTTCGAAATTAATAAAATAAATGCCAAAATTTGAAAGTATCAATAGTATATCCATATGCGAAATTCTCTCACGCACAAGTACACCATAACTGAAAAATATAGAGAGCATACACAGATACATATATAAGTTAAAGCACCAAGACAAATAATATTTACTCTTGCATTTGATGCATTTTTAGCACTTTTAACATTTTGGTGAACATATTACTTAGTATCGTATGGTGCAGTTGTACTTTTTTTAGTTTAAAAACCCGTATTAGAAATCGACCCGTGCATGACTGTGATTTACATGAACAATTTTCATGAAATTATTTAATCGTCTTCATTTGTTTTGACAATATCCCGTCCGGAAAACGTTGTCTTTTAGAACAATAGTTTTTGATAAAAGGGTGTGACAACAGGGGTTTTAAGAACCCACTGTTGTCAACCTCAAATGATCACACTCTATTGTTTGACGGGACGTTTTCGGAAAAACAACGAACAAAACAAAAGATCTGGGGTTTAATTACAATAAAAGTCCAGATTAAAATATTCTTTGAAAAATTGATCTAAAACTTTAAAGTGTCAGTGAATTTCCAAATTTCTCTGAAATATCTTAGGAAATAAAGAGATTGTTATCATAAATTATATCATACTATGTCATGGTTAAGAGTTCAAAGGAAACGAAAATTTAGTTAAAAAAACTTCCTGCTTCTGCTATACTTTGTGACGAATAAGATATACTCAAACGTCGGCTACGAACTAAAAAAAAATCATCTCCTTTTGTTGAAAACAACTAAAAAGGTGCATTTGTACCTACATTGTATGTGACAGTATTCAATATCTCGTCTCATTAACTAGTAAAAATAGTACTGGTGAATTAGATGATACCCCGCCACGTTTCACAAAATTTCTAAGTTAAAAGGGGCATAGCTCCAGAACTATGTGTCCCGCTGAACCCAGAGTAATGCTTGGCCTGTGTTTTTGGTAAACAATTCACATACCAAGTTTGAAGACAGTATTTTATTTCATTCAAATTATGAATACGAAACCCTAAAATTTGCAATTTAAAAAGTTTCAATGAAACCCTTTAACCTCTGAACCCAAAATCGACCTTGACCTGAGTTTTGTGGTAAACAAACTTACATACCAAGTTTGAAGATCGTATATTATTTTGTTCACAAGTTATCAGTTGGAAACCCTAAAATTCACAAAATTTCAATGTTTCAAGGGGCATAATTCCAGAACCCCTTGGACCTCAGAAACAAAACATATACTTGACCTGAGAGTTGAGGCAAACAGCTTACATAACAAGTTTGAAGACCTTGTGTTGTTCTGTTCACAAGTTATCAGTCGGAAACGCTAAAATTTGCAAACTTTCAAAGTTTCAAGGGGCATAACTCCAGAACTTTTTTAACCTCTGAACCAAAAATCGAAGTTGACCTAGGTTTTGTAGTAAACAACTTGCATACCAAGTTGAAGACCTTGTGTTATTTTGTTCAAAAGTTATCAGTCAGAAACTCCAAAATTCCAAAAATTTCAAAGTTTCAAGGGGCATAACTCCAGAACCCCTTGGACCTCTGACCCAAATTCGAACTTGAGTTTTGTGGTAAACAACTTGCATACCAAGTTTGAAGACCTTGTGATATTTCGTTCGCAACTTACCAGTCGGAAACCTTCGAGGACGGACGGACGGACAGACGACTGAGGGTATCACATAATACCTCGCCACTTCGTGTGGCAGGAGTAGTTAACTATGGGGGAAAATCTGCGGTTTTCAAAAAACGTTTTTTGAAAACCGCAGATTTTCCCCCATAGTTAACTACTATCTACGGGACTAACGAGAATAAACAAACATGTAAGATTTGTTATTCACTACAGTTGAGACGGGTAAAACGGGCTAGATTCTTAATTCACTCACATTTTTTACGTTGCTTGCGGTTTAAGCATCTCATAAGTAAAACAAAAACCTTATAGGTTTTACTCTTTTTCCAACGCTCAAGACTCTTGTTTAAACTGTTTAAGACACTGTTTATAAACTCTATCATTTTTATATAAGAAAGAAACATAATAATCCAGTAATAAAAAATGTTTAGAGGAACACAGTTCTGTGA
>MJUU01047368.1:29776-42234 GCA_002080025.1 Modiolus philippinarum | reverse complement strand
TAAGCCACAGGTATCACAGGTGAAAATTGTTTATTGGCACAATCAACAGCAGGGGTGGCTGTCAAAGGGTTATAAAACAACTGAACCATAAACAATCTACTTTATTCAAAATTAAAAAAAAATTAGACTTTTTTTTTATATTTCAAACAGTAATAAATTGTTAAATATTAAAAATATTTGAATTTCAAAATATTGACAAAAAATAATATGATTGACAATTAATGTTGTTGGGTCATCACAATCTAGCTGTCGCCATATTGCCTGTTGTCTGGTGTAGAATCAGTGAAAATGACGATTTTCAAATCGATTTTGACGAGATAAGATCTTTATCTTAAGTGAAAAGAATTACACCGACGCATAGCCTATTTTATCTATTTTCACCACATAGTTGTACAAATTAGAAAAGTGCATTAGTTCTCTCGCAATTCAGTTCTAAAAGGGGGATATTTCACAGAAAATACGATAATTACAATGCCTTAAATAGGGAATACTTGTGAAAATATGTGAAATTTTAAAATCAATTTTGACGAGACTAAACCTCTTCCGATTCTCATAAAAATTATACTGAAAGAAAGAGAAAGTCATGTAGAATAAGCACATAGTTGTACATTTCAAAGAACGCAATTTTAAGTCTTAGTATTTTCTATTTTTTTACAAGCTATCGTTATATTTCTATGTACAAAATACGACAATCCACAGGTAGCCACTTTGGTCACGTGACCGATCGATGACGCTAATAGTTTAACATGGTCTATCAGCAATCATTTAAACTCAAAGTTCTACTTGTGTAAAGTAAAAAAGTAATCAACTGCACTAACTTGGCCTGTATTTTCAGTGACTTACGAATTATTTAAATTTCGAATTTTTGTTATCTTGTAAATATTGTGCAAGGAATACTTTGTCCACACTGGCTAAAATCATGCACATTTTTAATTTTTGCTTGTCCGGTGTAGGGGTTATTTCCCTTTGAACATTTAACCAAGACATTTGAATAGAACTTGCAAGATACAGAATTTTATTTGCCAAATCAAGAGACTTCAATGAACAAATATATTGCAATGGAATCAAGTTAACAGAGAAAATTTTGAACGTTGCAGTCTTTGATCATTGAAGAACTGGACGATTGGTTGTTAGTGTTACCAAGATGCAGCAACCACTTCCTGTCACCGTGTCATATGCCAATTTTCCCGGAACTAGGACGCTAAAATGAACTTTTTTCCTGTTGTGGTTTATTTGTCAGCTTGTATTTTGTCTTATGTTTATGGGGAAGAAAAACCCCTATGCTCTTTTGTTAGCCATAAGACCGCACAGTCAGAAATGCACAGGAGACTTCAACCACTTCTCGGCCAAAGGTTAAACACTGTTCAAACTTGACTGTTTGTGCAGTTAGAACAAGAAACATTAAATGCAAAACGTTGAATAGTATAAAAAAAATCCACTGGCTCTCGTTTCTATCAGTGGACAGTATCAAGGCATATTTAGCGGGTATCAAATTCTCAATATCCCAGCAAGCCCATGAATGTTGTATCCTCGTCTATCCGGTTTTCGACCTACTAAGCGTCGATTGTGACGTCATAATATTAGTTGAAATAGCACGTTTAGGTCGAATATTTAAGTGGGTCGAAAATAGGATGTTTGACGATACTTAAATGTCCTTTGGCATTGAGAATTGAAGATTTCCTTTATCCAAGAGTAAAATGCCAAATCCGGGTCCTTTTACCCACAATCACGTTTGCCCACCTACCTATCCGCTCAATTTGCTGTTTGCCCAGGGTCCAATGGCCAACCATATATATGGAATATAGGACATTTTGTTTTTGATACAGACTTCATTACGGCCAGTATCAATTGAGCCTGTTAGGGTGAGCTTGATGCGTTAAGCCGTAATAAAGTCCGTATCAAAAACAAAATTTCCTATATTTCTTTTATCGGTAATTCACAAAATACTAGACAGAACTCTTAAAACAAATTGTAATAAAATAAAATTTCTATTTAAGCACAGTTAATCTACTAGTATTGTTTATTGCAATAATTTAAATACATTCCTCGTTCAAAGTCTTATGCTTATGAACATGCCAAAAAGTACAGAACATGACGTCAGCTTAGCAACCCGTATGTGATGCCTTCACAGGAATTCATGTTGAATCACCCCACGGAAAAATCGCCCCACTTCCAAAATGTGTATATAATGTTTTAAAAATCGCCCAACTGATATAAAAATCGCCCCACTGATGTTAAAATCGCCCCACTTTTAAATAATGTTAGATTGATGATAAAACACTGAAGTAGTAAAAATAGCCCCATCAATGTCAAATTCGCCCCACTCATTGTCAAAATCGTGCCACTCTCAAGATGTGTCTTTTATGTTATAAAACACTGAGGTTGTGAAAAAAACGTCCCATTGATGTCAAAATCACCCCACACATTGTCAAAATTGCCCCACTCATTGTGAAAAACGCCCCACTCCCAAAATGTGTTTATCATGGTATAACACACTGAAAATCGCCCCAATGATGACAAATTAATTCGCTCCACCCCTTATGTCTCCTTATGTTGACAATGAAGACAATGCCACGTCAGGGTCTTGTTGCCTTTATTGACACTTCTGTATTGCTCTCTACTGATGCCAGTCCCACACGTTCTGTGCTGCCAATGGTCACAGGGTTTCTAAAATTTACTTGTAAAAGTCTAGAAAATATCATTGTTTACCACTCCTAGTGACCACTGTGGATCATATTGGCCCTATAATATTGAACATAGGACTCACACCTGGGCATGTCTCCATGCAAAAAGCCTAAAATATATGTTATAAAATAACATATGTTAACAGTACTATATAGTAATTACAATAAATATATGTATGTTCAGGAAAGTATGTATAAACTGCTGCATGTTTCAGTCTGACTGGTCCATGGGGCCTTGTTCAGTGTACGTAGATCTGCAGGGTCGAATTTCGACCCTACCTGCCCACACTATCCAGCTCCCCACTGTTAGACTAAATCAGCTGCAAAAATTTTTGCAGCTCCAGTACTGTAAGAGGTATAATGCAGTCTGACTAAGATATGGGACTCTGTTCAGTATAGATTTGCAGGGTCAGAATCCGACCCAACCTGCCCACACTGTCCAGCTCTCTATGGGTTAGTCCCAGTGAGATACGTAAAATTTTGGAAACGAGACATCCGAAGTGTGAGTCCTACCAACACCTGCTAATCCTATGCTAGGATTGGCCAGATCCGAGCATTTGTTTGAATAATGGCTAACTCTCTAGACACGGTGAAAGAACAGAAAAAAAACCTTATCCCCCTAAAAGTAACAAGTGAATACCAACTCTATAAGATGTTAAGTGAAAGAAGTAGCCGCCACTGGCTAATTACCCATTTTAATAGAATCACCCAGTCATTCAAGTGAGCCTTTAGGATCAGCCGGTGATGGGTGTGGAGTATTGAGGGTCCTCATGGGGTCCTAGGAATCAAATAATCATTGAATTTTTGCCTTGGTAATCAAATAATCATTAAATTTTTACCTTGGTAATCAATAAATTTTTGGCTTAGTAATCAAAAAGTATATAAAAATGCAAGCTTATAATCAAATTATCATTAAATAAATGCCCTCGTAATCAAATAATCATTAAAAAAATACCCTGATAATCAGGTAATCAAGAAACCCATGATTGGCCTCAGTATTGTAGTAAACTTTGATATGTGTGTATTTAGAGTAACTGTCGAAAATATTCAAATGATGTTCCAGTCGTTTTTATATTGAACCTTTACAGCGAAGCCAAGACTTGATAGATTTTTAGATCATATATAATTGGTGTTGATATTTAATTGAGAGAATATGTATTGGTATAGACGCACTAAAAGTAGAATAAAGACATAATTTGACGATATTAAGCTCGTCATGAGTTTTCATAATGTATACTGTGAAATTCAGAGATTTATTTTACTGTTTTCGAAAACAGTAATTTGCGATCGGCTTGAAGCCATATTGTTTTGTTTACATGACTTCCGGGAACTACAAAATATAGGCTCGTATAAACTCTAGAATTTAGCACCCGATATCACTACGAGTAAAGAAAGATACCTGATGTTTACTGATCACAACAAGGCAATATATTGCTTTAATAGCTGTCAACCTTGACGAATCATGTGTGCTTTTAAACGATTTTACGGTCGTGAAACGAAACTAGAGGAAAAACGAGATTTGCAAGAAATTCTACGCTGAAAAAATGTTTTGTATACATTTTTGCGTTTATGTAACGGATGAAAATCATGTGTCGATCAATAGCCAATCAAAATCGGGATTACATCTTTCATGCGGTATCCAAGTGGTTAGACAGCTGAGCCCGTGATAATCAATACCGGTGGAGACTTGAGAGACGTTATTAGAGTTATATCCAGCAATTGTAGTCACTGATATCGTTATGTATCACGATTAACCAGTCCATCAGTTGGGAATATTGAAATTACGGTCCTTTGACCACAAACTTCTATATTTGGAAAAAATAAACTCGGAACTCTGGAAGGTTTTCTATACCACCCAGTGACGTAATCAAAGAATTCCGGGATATATTCCTTAGCCTATGGAAAGTCCAGAGAATTCCGAAGTTTACTTTCGTTTTGTGCCCGCCGTGTGCGGTCCCGGCTTATGAAAAGGCCCGCAGCATCCTCTGAGCTTGGAGTATGAGTCTTCCTAACAGAGGACCCTGAGGGAACCCTGGGATATAGAAATAGGACCTAGTATCTCCGGCTTGCGGGGTGTGACCCCTCTTAAACGGAGGCTGACCCCGAGGGTCCCGGGATATAGAAATAGGACCCATTCCGTGGCTGTGCGGGATTAATAAATACACAACCCATCTTTCGGATGGGATGTAAACTCAGGTCCACGTGTTGGAAGAAATGCCACGCTTCCTGCACGTTAAAGAACCCTTGTAGCAAGTTCTTTTTGGGGTGGTCCGTAGGTGATTGGCTACAAGGCTAAATTCCCTGCCCTTGACGATTTCACCCTACTTTTCCAGTGGCAGTCAGAATTTCCCGTCCCATGGCCCTTTCCATACCCCAAAGTGATTATTTATTAACAAACTTGTTCTCGTCTTGATATAGCTGAAATATTGCTGAGTAGACTTTAAACAATAATCAATCAATCAGTCAATCGTTTTGTGCATTTCTCAACAAAAAGATTATCCCACCAAATTGAACGTAAGGTAATCGAATTGGGCTCATGACATTCTTTGAAAAGATAAACATCTTTGGAAGTAAACCAGACCAAGTTTTATTTTATGAGGGAAATAACAAAATAAACATGGGTTGAAGCGAGCAGGTCTGCATATTTAGTAAAATTTTCTTATTAGTAACAAGGCCCTGTGGTTGAACATGGCTAACTAATATGCTGGTACTGCTATTCACGAAAGGAGTAACACACAAAAAGGTAAAAATTTAAACCACTCGAGTTACTGAATCTGTTGGAGCAAAAACATATTTAGAAATTGTAATGCTTCATTTTTTTTTAAATGAAATGCAATGAAAGGAGACAATTTTTATATGTGCATCAAACAAATAATACAGTAAAGTCAAGCCTTCTGAAATGATGTTCCAAATACTTGTGTTTGATCTTTGATGACTGTCTGGTCATCATCACAAAACATAAACACAGGAGTCTAAAATCCCAGCAATAAAGTGGTTATGTTACATAAAATGTCTTGAAACCCCACACGGAGCTACATTGTGAAGCTATGGCCCTCCGTTTTCATCGAAGAAAAAAAATCTAGATGTGTTTCCTTAAGAGAGGCAACAATTGTACATGTTGTAAATTGTGTTCATTGGATATTTATTATAGAAGATAGAACAGTTTTTCATTCCAAATGAAATAACAGAAAAAGAAATGAAATGCAATTGAGAAAATCTAAAGACTCGCATATCAATACCATACTCGGAAACAATGACATAAACATACAAAATGTAACTGTAGATCTTTGTTTCTGCCTAAAAAAAAAAACAAAAAAAAACTTTCTGTTGATTTTTTTACTGCCCCTACTCTTGTTGCAAACACTATGTATAGTATAAAGCTGTAAATTTCTTGCTTGCATGCGATCATAAAGCTAGAAAACAGTAATACTGCATTTTGACGCTTTGATGTAATATACTATTTAAGATGAAAGTATTTGACTTAACATTATTATTTAAAATATGGTAAAAAATGAAATATATTAAGATTTTAAAATATAATTGAAGAGAGGGTTAAAAATCTAAGACAATATTACAAATAACTGCACTGCTAATATAGATTTTTATCTGTATGTTTTACATATTCAATAACCGTGGAGGACGGGTATCTGTATGTCCAGACAAGAGTTTTTAAAGGTTGAATTTAGTAACATTATTACGTCTGAGTTTCTCTAACATTACAGATCTTTGATCATTGTATTTTTTACATTCTGATAAAAAATGTTGCACAGATAGGAAAAAGAGGGGAAACGAGGAATGTGTCAAAGAGACAACGCCCCAAAGGGGAGTAATAACAATTCAAAGCCACCATAAGATCTTCAATGAACAGTGGGGAAACCCCACACCCAACAGCAGGTCGGAGTTGGTCCCTAAATAAAGAGTAATCAAGTTCAGCGAAATAAACATCATCCTAGATTCCCATAGACATACATTTTGTAAAGTGAACTAACTAGAGTCCACTTGTACATACTCTTCTCACATGAAGGAATGGGGACCCGTAGCTTTGTATACTTTCATAGTCAGCTTGGGTGAGATAATGTGGCTTCAAAAACAGCTTGGGGGTACATTGTAACGTTTCCACATAGAAATAACATTTCATTGTTAACAACAGTAATTAACGTAATTAGAAAAGAAAAGAAAGTTTGATTAAAATAATTGTGTTTAAAGTGTGCTAAATTTGTGGCTGATAATTATAAGTAGTTTCTTAGCCCCTTTGAAGTATTAATTGTTTGTTAATAGCAGCATTTCAAAAGAAACAGTAGAGATAATATATCATAAAGGCAAGAAATACACGAGAAAATACAAAAAAATAAGAAAAAATTATATATATTTCGCCATTGGGGCGATATTGACAATTAAAGTGGGGCGATTTTTCATTAGTGGGGCGATTTTGTCAGAAAAGTGGGAATGTGGAATGTGGAAGGGGCATATAGTGTTACCCTTGTCTGTCCATACATCCAGTTAAGTTTTGCGTTAAGGTACATTTCTCAGGAACTGTAAGAGGTAGAACAATAATAGAAGGCCAGTAGGTAGATATTTGATATTACTTAACTACAGAGTTCACAAGGTAGTTTGACTCTGACCTATATTTCATGCTTGAGTGACTGGTTAAGTTTTGCGTTAAAGTCCATTTCTCAACAACTACACATCATAAGACAATGATGTTTCATCAAATTAATTGCCTTGATAAGTACATGTACTACCTAAATCATTTACAATTAGGTGGCTTTGACCTACATTTTACGCTTCAATGACTTTGGATAAGTTTTGCGCTAAAGTCCTTTCCTCAACAACTACTCATTATAAGACTATGATCTTACATCAAATTAATTTTTTTTTTTTTTTTTTTTTTTTTTCAATAGTCAGGATTTTGCAATTCCCTGTACAGTATCACCTGACAAGGATATTCAGGGATTTCATGAATATACTGACTATTAATTAAACAGGTATATTATAATATAATAAGTAATAATTNATATAAATAATTTTTTCCTCATTCTCTCTCACAATCATTCTTCTTTTATTCAATATTTAAACATAGCATATATATAAGATTTATCTAGCGATTGTTGAAGTTATTTCTATATACTAACATTTATTGCATATATATAATTAAACATGTGTGATATGGTGTTATAATCATATAAAAATATCATGAAGGGGAGACCAGAAATTTTCAAACCTAGTTAGTGTGTTATTTTTTAAAGCTATCTGATATTCATACAATTTGTATTGGTCTATTCTACACTGTAGTTCAATAATATTTGGTAGTGTTTCTTTTAATGTACTTCTTTGCAATAAACACAAGTAAATTTAGTAGTGGTGTATCTTTGAGAAAACCAAGAAATATTTGTTCTTTATCAAAGTGAAGTTTTAATTTTCTAGTAAAACACTCCCAAAAATCTTTTGTAATTCTACAATCATAAAATAAATGTTCTAAGGTTTCAATATCTGTTTTACAAAAACAACACAGCTGAGTATTTTTCAGCTTAATTTTATATAAAAAATTGTTTGTTGGGATAATTCTATGAAGAAATTTGTATTGAAAGTTATAAAGATAAGAGTCTTTGCATGACTTCTTTAAGATACCAAACAAATCTTTCATATTTGAAATCTCTATGCCTAAAGAAACTTCCCACTTCTGAATTTTTTAAGTGGTAGTTGAACAACCTTATTAATGAGTTCACTGTATATAAACCTGGGTTTTTTTCTCATTTAAGAGCCTAAAAATGAATTTATCAGCACTGCCTGTAATATTCAAAATATCATTTTGTAAGTTCTGTCTCAAAAATTGTTTAATATCTTTAGGAATATTAGCAATAAGACTGTAATATTTCAGAAAATTGGCAATCTTAAACTTCTGCTTAAAATGTTGAAAATTTATAAAATCCTTGTTTTGTAAATCAGTTATGTCATGAAGACACTGTACTCCTCTTGACTTCCAACTTAAATAATATGAAAAATCTGACAAAGGTGAAAAATTTAAAATATCTAATGACAATATGTCCTCTGAAGTAAATTTAGTATATGGTTTAGCCTCACTTAAACTAGAAAAAACATCTTTCCAAAATGGGTTTTTTAAAATCCGAGAGATTTCCTTTAGTTTTTCCTTTTGTAAGTAAATTGATCTCTCACCACCATAGGGCTTAAGGTTTTGACAAAGTAATTTTTGCCAATTTCCATCTAAATTAGAGAGAAATCTTCTAATCCAACCAAGTTTTAAATATATATTAAAAGATAGACAATGAATCATTCTAAGCCCACCTTGAGTTTTATCTCCAATTAGAGTACTACGTTTTATTTTGTCTGGCTTACCACTCCAAATAAAATTAAAAAACAATGAATTTAATTCATTCATCCTCCTTTCGGATAGATTGGGTAATGCTGTTAATAAATGTATTAATTTTGGCAGTGCAAGAGATTTTACAACTGTAATTTTCCCCAGAAGAGTTAGTTTTCTATGTTGCCAAATTAATTACTTTGATGACTACTACCTAAATCATTTACAGTAAGGTGGCTTTGACCTACATTTTACGCTTCAGTGACTTTGGTTAAGTTTTGCATTTGAGTTTATTTCTCAACTACTATGTATTGTAGCATCATAATATTTTTACTGCAACATTCATTCAAAGGATATCTGGCTAAATAATTAATTTGGTGTCCATGACCTACATTTTATGGTTAAATGACTTTGTTTGAATTTTGAATTTTATCACAAATCATTTTGTAATAAATTTATTGGCAGGGCATCCGTGTCTTACAGACACATTTTATATTTTTAGTGATCGTCATGAACACTTTAGCTATCGGTTCAGCTTGAATTGGATAAAAATAGATGTTGCAGGGCGGGAAACTTTTAAACGGGTTAAAAAGTCTACTTATAAAATTGTATATAATACAGTACTGGTAGGACGTTACATACTATTGTCCTGAAATGGTAAAAATGTTTGAACACAGCTAAAGTGGGAATCGAGGTGCATAAAGGCTTTAAAGTGATAGTGGATTGAAACTAAAAAGGAGGTGTCGAACAGGCTTGAGTATACAGTACGAGACGTTTATAATACACCCAAACCAATTTCAATTACTACTTCGCTGTTATTAAATTTATTAAATTTCCTGCATTGAGAAATTAAACGATTATCGAGTACATTATTAAAACGAAAATATGGCCTATTTGTTTTACTCGTAGGAATACGAAAAATATAAAAAAATATCAGGAAAATCCTCGAAGATGTCAAAATGGTTTCTTTATTCAAGTTGTGGCACGTTTTAAAAATTTTCAAAATGATACGTCAACTGCCTTATCTTCACGCAGCGGTGCAATTCCATGTCAGTCAATCTTGATTGGCCGCTTGAGGGCGCAGAATGTTGTTTGTTTACATTTTCGAAATGTTTTGATTTGAGACGTCCTCGGTCAATATACCTTTCTCATGTCAATAAATTTCTGCATTGACCTCATTAATAGGCTATAATTGTATATTATTATTATCATATTGATATCACTATAAAGAAATTAACATTTTGCAATTCATCTCTCTTATCATTTCAACGTAAATGGTGACCCCTAATGTAATAGTGATCTATTTGTAGGACGAGGTCAATACGATAAGTCAATTCGTCTTTTATCCCTTATTTAATGTTAATGTAAAACTGATCTATTTTTAGCAGAGGTCAATACGTAAAGTCAATTCTTAAATTTATTGACAACTCTTAGAAATATATAAGATCATGTGACCACAATTGAACAAATCACTGGAGTCTAAAAATATGAGAAAATAATAATTATATTTATTCAGGCAAGTGCATGCAGTCATATCATGTACACATTAAACAATATATAAAAAAATTGTTAAGCAATGAATAGTTTCAAAAGTATATATTTATCAATTATGGACTTTTTACGAAGTCAATATGTTATATATGGACCTGTTTGGTTTATATTGACCGAGGACGAAGTCCGAGGTCAATATATTCCTAACAGGTCCATATTTAGCATATTGACAGAGTAAAAAGTCCATCATTGTTATATTACATATGTGGTTTTCATTGTTATTCATTACATTTTCGTGGGGACAGATTTTGTGAATACGCTGGAACTTTATTCGAAATAGAATTTGAAATTTGAAAAGAAAAAATTTAACCCCTGAGTCACTATTATGTGTAAAGCGTCCTGCAAATTTTTATATACTTTTTACAAGAGTTTTCTCTGTGAAAAACAATAAATTTTAAATGTTCAACCGGATCTAAATTAAGTATATGACTGCATAGATAGAAATATACCGTCAATGTACTAAAATAGAAACATAGCGTCAATATGCAACGCCAGTGTACTTAAAAATAGAAACATAGCGTCAATATACATAAAAATAGAAACAAAGCTAAAATACACTGAATATTCTTAAAATCACGTGATCGTTGCAGCCAATGAAATCAATAGGAACCTCTACCATATGTAATATATTGTAATATTGAACACATAGGATAACCAATAAGGTCAAAAAAGACTTATTTCCAGTTGGGTTCTTATACCTTAAAGTCTACTCATATGTCCTATAAGCAAATACAAATAAATATTAAACAAAAATGGCGGTATAGTACCACTGAGACACCTTAACTTCAACACATACGAACACTTTCAGCTCTTATAGAGCTTTGATTAATATATTTTTAAGGTATTTCAGCCTAAAATGGGGGTTGAAACTTACAATATGAAAACTAAACAAGGGAACTTAAAGGGACAGGGCTTATATCACCCTGTATTAATTACAAGTTTTATTGATTTTGTCATTTTTGTGTGAACCAAACAGTTGATTTTTTGTATAAAACATGTCCAACACAATATATTACATTTTTTGTCGCAACATTAACGCATCAAAGAACCTAAGCTGTAAACACAAGTTTACTTTCATCTTCCTAAACAATTGTTTTTCCAAAAAATTTACTCAGCACAAGCCAATGCTTTTAATGTTTTAATTTTAATAAATGCAAAGCAAACGTCATGTACTTAAGATTTGAATAGAAAATGCATAATCGGCAATCAAGAAGAATAATTAGTACAAATATTTTTTAATAACAGATTGCAAAACAAACATAATTACTGATTAAAGTTTTAATATTATGGCCATAAAAAAATAATTTTTTGGTTCACAGGCCCTCCCTCATCTAGTTTTAGGCTTGAAAAAAGCCCCTCATTGACCCTTTTTTTGTGCCATTTCAATAAAATAAAAACAAAAAATCACCTCCCTCACTACATTTTGGTGGTTTTTACAATGTAAAAAGCTGCCTCATCTATTTTTTGGCAAATAAAAAGATAAAAAACAAGATTGCTACGCGTAGCTATGTCCCCCGCCGCCGCAGAAAGGTCAATAAAGTCCCATTCCTCATGTAAAATTTTGAGAATCAAAATGGCGGCAGGATATGATCAACTGCATTAGGTGGCAAATAGCTAAGCAAAATTTCAGCAAAATCCCTTAACTGGAGTATAACGAGATGTGTCCAGAAAGTCTCCCTATGTTGTAGTATGCATTAAGTCGATAAAGCCCAATAACTCCCTTATAATTTGTTGAATCAAAATGGCGATGTGATATGATCTATTACATATAACGACTAACAATCCTGTATAATTAGAATGAATTCCGACTATCAGTTTCTGAGGAGTTGCGTCCACAAGATTTGCCATTGTATAACAATGTGGAAATAATCAAAGTCCCATAACTCCAACAAAATTTGATGAAT
>MJUU01047368.1:0-15780 GCA_002080025.1 Modiolus philippinarum | reverse complement strand
AGACGAAAAATTCAGAATAGTATTGTAAGAAAAGTTTAGGTTGACTGGGCGGAGTTACCTGTCATTTAGGATTTGATCATTCCAAATCATGAATGGGTACAAGAGACCAAATATTTGGTGATCGTATTAATAGATCAATAATTGCATGATTGGTAAATATTCCTATCTATACCTTCGGGTATAAAAATACAAACTATTTGTTTTTGAAAAGCGTTCACCATAGAGATAACTAAATTATTACTAGTGATTAACTTGATTATATAGTTTTAACACCTTACTTTGGCACTACACATAAAAAGTAGATTTACCACAGTTCAAAGTTTAAGGCAAACTCTGCCCAGTCAATATTAAGTTTTATTACAATATTTGTACTTTAAAATTCTTTGAAATGAAAATTTTTTAGAAATTTCAATACAGGGCCTATCCATACATGTATATTAAATTAATCAAAATTCTCCTGGATGTAATTTGAATAATTTTTATAAAATGACAATTTTCCTTTACATTTCAACCAAAAAATCCCCATTTTCGGTGAAATATTGTGAGCTTATATGGTCGTAACCCCCAATTTTTATTTAATTTTTTGGAAGTTCAATTTTTGAAGTTTAATTCTGTAAAGTATTGAAAAATTCTGATGGATTTTGCTTATACAGTAGTCCCTCCATTGTAAGACCCCTCCCTTGGGAGACCACCTCCTTTATGTGACCGCATTTCTCAGGCATTAACCGTTTGTAGTGCATTTTGACCTCTCATCAGAGACCACCTCCCTGATCCAACCAAAGACCACCCTATTCATGTTTAAAATGAAAGTATTCCTTCCCAATAAAGACCACTTTAGCAAATACATGAACAATTTTTCATGATTAGTGAAATTTACTCTCTCTCTCTTTTCAAAATTTTATCAAAAGTAAAATGATGCATATATAATATAACAAGTTTTATCATGTTTATGTAACTTGGTCTTGTAGTTTAAGATTTTTCTTTAAAAAGTCATGTTAAATGTGAGAGATAGAATTAAGAAATGATATCTAATGTTTTTTTTTTTAATTAATAAACCAAAGAAGCCATATATAGTGATTGTTTTACATTTAGTAAAAGTTATGTTTAACTACACCTATAATTACCCCAATAATAAACACATAGATGGTGATTAATCTTTTGTCCTGAATAATTAATTTATCCCCAGGATTATTAATTGGAAGTGTCAGAAATTTTAAGGAAACATTTGATTACAAAATAATATATTTATTTTATGCTTTAAATATAAATAAACAGTATAATGTTTTATATTGTAGTCATAATTAAACAAATGCCTGAACAGATGGAGTTAACAAAATAAAACTGTACCCATTAATATTGAACACATTAACATGATTAATGTTTAATATAGTATTGGATTTCAAATCCATCCTGGAACCCATCTCAGTTTGATACCTCCCATATGAGACCACCTCCAGTGAAAGACCACATTTTCTTTGCAGCAGGGGCGGTCTTATAATAGAGGGACTACTGTATCCCCGAACTACCTTAATGGACATATAATAAACACCATTAATTATGGCTCTTTGTTAAGACATGCAAAATACTGCATAAAACAGTACAAAAAGTATATACATGATGTATGTGTAATTATACTAAATGTAAATTCCTGTCTTCTCATCTGTTAAGAAGAATGTGCCAGTTTGGCATAAGACATGGAATTATTGAAGCATGAACACATATGTAAACAATGTTACCCTTTGCAGATGGCAACATTTTTCATGGTTAAATTATTTTCAATAGTAAGGCCACATCAAATTAATTCATAGATTCTCATCCCTACCAGCCCCATTTTTCTAAGCTCAATTTTTTTTTATTTTCAATTATTCAGAAATTTTCTTTTAATTCCTATCAATTTTAGTGAAAATCAGTAAAAAAAATAAAATAAAATCCTCCCACCCCCCCAGATTTTTTGTTACTGGTGGATGAGAATTTACAAATTAACTTGATAGGGCCTTACTGAAATTAGAAAACAATTGGCATAATAAAATAAATAACATACATGTAAAGCTGGAAGGGTGCCAGGGAAGATTGTTTTTCCTTGACAACCATTTGCCTCGGTTGCACCACAGTTGATACTGTTTTCTCTGGGAAGTAATCTGTTCTGTCATCCTCCAAGCTGTACGTGTTTTATTGGTCAATAGTTATACAGGTTTAAGGTTGTCTTATTAAGATGTTCTATTGACAAGTATATGTTATTTATAGGAAGAGAAAGTGAATGTATTTGAAGAAGAAACAGATAAATTTGAGGATTGTTACTATTTGTTTGAGATGGGTACCAGTGTTGTTTGTAAGAAGAAACCAGTTATAACAGTCAGTCTCAGTGTTGGCTCTATTCTGTTAATTATGTGAGTAACATTAAGTAGCAGTACATAGGTTATACGTTCATCTTTTGATCCTAACATATTTCAAATCAAGGAAAATCATGGGTTATAATCTATTTACCTGGAAATAATTCTGTATAATCACAATACTACAGTGGAACCTAACTATTCCAACACCTGGGCATTCCGAAATCTTGTTAAATCTGACATAATTTTCTGTTCCCAAATGCAGCTTTTTATTAACACTTACCATGCGGGTCCTGTCATTTGACGGGTTGCAGTCATACTTCAGTTGAACACCTCTTACAGGTCCCAAAACCTATGCAGATACGTTTTTTTGCACTCAAAACATAGAAATAGCTATTTCCAACAATATCACATATCAAGAAAGGACAATTTTGCCAATCCTAGGTCATCTCAGCATGGAAACATAGGCTTTTCATTGAAAAGTGCAAAATATTCGCACATTTTGGAAGGGGTGGGCTCCATTTTTTTTGGCAACCAGAATGCAACACTTCATACCTAATACTCTAGATTGGTTAATGATGATAATACGATGTCATATCTATCACAGGATGAAAGTACCAGTCCCTAGGGTGCATGCGTCATCACCACTTCCGGTTTAAAAAGTGCAAAATCATGAAAAAATGTCAATTTTGAGGCCCTCGAATAATGTAACCCAACACACAGATCATGCTTATACCCAACTATTCATACTTTGTAAGTAAGAATGACCCACCAGGTGCAGTCTTCAGAAAATACTTTAAATTTGTGATACGTCATCGTCGGCCATTTTGCGGCCAAAAAAAGTGGCCAAAAAGGCCAAAAAATGGCTTTTTTCTCTGTGATTACCAATATTTTGGGCTTAGCCCCGGCCACCCACCAAAACCTCCTCACCCCATCCATCCCACCCGGTGCTCACCTATACTAGCTCTATAATAAACAATAAACATCTTCAGAATCAGTTGCTTCATTTGCATGTAATTTGCATAAATTTGCAAATAAATGCAAACCGCTGATTTTCCATAAAAAAAAATAGCACGAAAAGGAATAAGTTTTCTTAACCTGAGTATTAGAACAATTTGTGTAATCTGACATATTTTTATGGTTCCATGCTGTGTATGATTAGACAGTGTCCGCTGTATAGATAAAAACATAAAAAGCACAATGCTGTCTGATCACATGGCTGCAGAATCAATAAATCAAAACCATCTGATTACAACGCATTATAAAACAAACGAAAACGCTTTGGCCTACATTTCATGCATGGGTAAATCATGCACACACAATTCATCAGCAAATGATAGATAAATGTCTCTAAACAACTGAAATCACCATTTTCAGGGATTTGGAAGATTGTAGAAAAATTTGGTTTAGGAAAGTTTAGTTAAGTTTCAACAAATATAAACTGTAAACGGGGAAATTTTTGCGAGGGGAGTATTGTCGCTTATTTTGCTCTTGGCACATATTCACGTTAATTTGTTTTAATTGAATTTGTAACGAAATGTAAGTGAGAATTGCGAAAATAAAACCTCATGATTAGGTTAATTGCGAAATTTAAACCAAGCAAAAATATCCTTTTTACAGTATAGGTCTGGAGTAAATTTAATCAGTCTTGTCAGTGTAAATAGGTTTCATAAGAAGTAAGGATTGTATAATACTGGATATCTACTTAAAGTTTCTTTGGCAAGGTAATTATCAATATTTGAAATTACATACTAGAATTGATACCTACATTTATATG
Organism: Modiolus philippinarum; assembly: GCA_002080025.1. Taxonomy (NCBI): domain Eukaryota; kingdom Metazoa; phylum Mollusca; class Bivalvia; order Mytilida; family Modiolidae; genus Modiolus; species Modiolus philippinarum. The sequence goes on along the minus strand of MJUU01047368.1, from coordinate 11,673 downwards.
TAGTGATATACAATTCCTCAGAGTTTTTAAACTTAGATGGCTTATGATCTATATTTGCATTGAAAAAAATATTCAGTGGTGGATTGTTTTTTCTGAGTTCATACGCTTGTGACGTCAGTGTAATGTTAGCAATGAGGTTTGTTGATATGCCAAAGAGAACTGACAGTAAACCAATGGCATGGTCGAAAAAAAGAGAATAACACCATAAGATTACCCAATAAAATGCCACTAGTTCATATAGCAGGCATCAATTTTGCTTATTGATAGCAAACATATTTTCATGCAAGAATATGATAAAATGGCTGATATATATAAGGAATATACATTGATGTATCCATATTTCATTCTATTACAGTAAAGGTATTGTGATTTTGTTCTTTTAATATTTAGGGCAGTTTCAGCAAATTAAGGTAGATAGACACTACTCATATCCATGAGATTTTCTTGCAAGTCGGTATAATTGAAGAACCAATCCTATTTAACCGAAATCTGTAATAAAAAGTATGGGTCACCATGCTTGCTTTTTATAGAATTGAGATCAAAGTTTGCCCATTTTTAGCCATTTTCACCTAAATTTACGTAGAATGCACGGGGAAAATAAGGAAAGGCAGTTTTTAGCTCAATGGAAAAGAATTTTTTATCCATGAGAATTTGATGTATTTTTGTGAACAGATAATTAATGGTAGAATTTATTGGTAACAATAGAAAAATGTATATGTCACCATGCTTTTAACGGAGATATTTTACAAAGTTTCCGTATTAAACATTATTTACGGGAAAGGGGAGTTAATTCGTGGCAAAATAAACGAAATATGACGTTTAACATCCGTCATTCAATTATGACGTCACAAAGGGAAAGCCGTCAAAATACTATTCCGGTCCGAAAATCAAACCTACCCCTAACCGGCTCTTTATTTTTCTAATGCGCGATAAAATTGCGCAGCACAACAGTGTCTATCTACCTTAAACATACATGCGACTTTAATTTGTTACAACCATCCAAAGCAGCAATTTTAAAATGCCTTCCCCCCCCTGTCCCATGTATGTTTTGCTTGAACAGCCCTTATGTCCTGCAAATAACTATATACTTCATACACTCAAACAATGCTATATTCATATGAAGCTTTGTTAGGACAGCTGATTTTAATCTATATTTGGCTGGAATGCAAATTTTAGTATTGGATAAGGTCTCATATAAGTTACAGTTCTCAGTATGCAGTTTTTTGGTTATTAGATTTACCATGTGTAAGAGGAAATACATCCACGAAAAAATACGTTTGCAAAAAGGGATAGAAGGGGAAACTCTGTAGTACAAAAACAATGCAATTCAGATGTAACAAAAATGGAGTTTACATGACAAAGATGATACAATTACTAAAACTGAAGAAGAATGCCACAAAATTAAAACTCTAGCAGTTTGAATCCAACAAAAGTTTAGGTAAGCATGACTTGTTCCACATGTGGCAAAATTAGGTATATGTAAAAATAAGCACAAAGATGCAATTTTCTGTCTGTACTTAATAATGTTTAATATTGTGTTTTGTTACATGTATTTTGTAGATTAATTGTGGTTGTATTCCTATATGGAGTACTTGGATTTTTATATATGCGGCTGGTACTTGGAGCCAAAGGCAAAGAACAGATACCAAACTACAGTTTCTGGAAAGACTTTGGTAACTTACAAGCAGTAAGTCCTTTTTGAACACCTAATTATCCAGAAAATAAAACTGAAATAATTCTTTTAACTTAAGAAAAATACATCATGAGTCAACAGCAGGGGGGAACAACGACAAGAGAATACCAAAGGAACAAGGGATTTGGTTATTACATAAATCAAAGTCCAGAGACATTGTAAAAACAAAAATCTGTTGTAATGATAATTATATGTCTGATTTTATTTTGTAAAAACCCTTTAAACATTTATAATTGTGTTTTTCAATGATGGACCCTAAAATACATTGTATGTCATATATTGATTTCTAATTATACTTTAGGATGGATGCGACTTAGTTTGTCGAAGTGGAAGTAAAACAGAATCAAAACCATACAAAGGAATAGGTGACGACCAATTACAGGAAGAGGACGATCGTGATGATCACTTACTGCCAATGTAACAGAGTTATCTACCTTTGATACAAAACTTACAATCTATTTCAGTTTAGAATTTGGCAGAAGATAACACTTATTTCTTTTAAATAACAATTTCTGGAAGGTAATTCATTGTCGGATATTCAACAAAAAGAAAGATGCTCTCTTCTGCTAAAAAACTGCCATCTACAAAAAGCAACAGTTATTTATCCAATGTTCATTTCTGTGATATTGTGGTGATTTGACATGACATGACATTCCATTATTTTGAATGGTTAGATGTAAGTGAAAGGAGTATCGTGATTGGCTAAAAGTGTAAAAAAGGAGTATTATTATTGGTCAGGAACAAAGATGTATTTTTGATTATCTACACGTATGAGAACCTTCGTTATAGTGTTAATATTTCAATCAGTGTAATTGTTTTAATTTAACAAATCTTGAACCTTCGTTATAGTGTTAATATTTCAATCAGTGTAATTGTTTTAATTTAACAAATCTTGACATTACATGGGAGGTTAAGATATAACATATCATACTGGCTTTGATTGTTAATTTATGTTTTGGTGACTTGTTACTTCATATTTAAGTTGTTGCTCTTTTCATCCAATATTGCTGGATCAGTTTTCAATTTTTACAAACATATTTGAATCATTTTAAAGTCAGTGATTTGTGTTTTATTGATTTATATTTTATACAATTGGAAAGTAATTGTTGTATACAAATTCCTATCATGCATAAGAAATAGACTAAGTTTCCCAATCTTGTTATCAAAATTTCTTTATCATACTTCAGAAAAGAAGAAGGTTGTTTCGTAATGAATAGGTTGATCTCTTATTCAAGGTATCTCTTGTTTCTCAAGACAGATTTCTGTAGTCATATTTTTCAAATCTGTTTTTTATGAGACATGACATAGATATTGTTTGGATTTAAATGTAGTTTCTTTTTTTTCACTTCCTTATATGCCTGAAAGTGGAAATGTAGAATTTTAATGTCTTTCCTAAGTTCCAGTCAATCCATGAAGGAGGGGAATATTTATATTCATTAGTTGTTCGTACTGGCTGCAGCCATCATATTGATGTTTTTTTTCCTTATTTAAATTATTAAATTACTAAACAGATTTTTTTGCTTAAATTTTTTACTTGCATTTTTCTTAAATATATTTTGCATATTTATATTATATCAAGTTGTACAATATACATTGTATCATACGTTGGATTTTAAATTTTACTCATGTTGCTATGTTGTAAAGCAAGCCAGGAGTCATAAAAAATGAAATGCCTTTGAAGTTTGAATACCCCTGTATTTAGTCTTGTACTGCAGTATGTATCGGGGTATACCATGAAAATGTTTGTCAGCCAACAATGGAACACTATTTTATTTTTCCTATCTTGTTCATTTTATTTGGGATTAGGACAGACAAGAAATAAAATGCTAGAATATTTTATTTATATGCTGTAGCAGGTTCATTTGTAAAAAAGATAAATCAGACTTCTTGACAAATCTAGCTTAATATTTTGGAAGGAATATGTCTTTAGTTAAAATGTCAAAAATACCAGTCTTGTCTCTTTTACACAAGTATTTGGCATAAAAAATATATTACAGGTTTCAACTGAATAAAGTAATGATTATTTAAACCTTGGTTTGTAATTCAGATGATCAATATCTAACAAACTATTAAATTCAACCATTGCTTATGAAACCACAGGTCAAATATTGAACCAGTTGTTTAATTTAAGCAGTGATTTATCTGATCCATGAAATTAATAGCCTATTCTTGCTGGTTAGAATGGTAAATGTTAAACATTGAAACCATAATAAATTGTCACATTTTGAAAATAGTTCTTAAGATCAGAAAAGTATTAATCAGTATAACATAGCTGTGCTGAAAAAAAATAAAACAGTTTTGGAGAAATTTTTTTATCAAAGCCAAGTAAATAGTATGAAAAAAATGCCATGGCAGACCTTGTAACATTGTACTGTCTTAATGAAATGTCTTTTCAGCTAACAGTGGGTCAAAGGAAACTAAACTTAGCATTCATGTTTACATGTCTGATCATTAAATCATTTAGATAGTCTCATTTTAGTATTGTCTGCTTTGGGTTTACTGGTTTCTATGTTTTGTCATCATCCTGCATTATCGGTATGTACTGTAATGGCTAACTCCTTTAAAACTTTAATGGCAGATTCCAATCAAGCTTTTCGAGCTGTGTTTGTTTTGCTCCTAAATCTTGAAATTTCTGTTTTACTTATTGAGGAAAAATAATGAGCTCAACTCATTTATAACTTTTAGTCAGATTGAAACTAAACTTTCAGGATATATTGTTCATATGATCAAATTGTGCATCTTTTACTGAATTTTCATTTTATATATACTAGAAGTTCTCTGGGCAAGCTACATACCAGGCAACACATGTTCAATGAAACGCCCATCAATTTTATTCTCATATAAATTGGCAAATACATGTAATACAGCTTTATATTTTTTAAGATTTTAATGAAATCCATGTATGTAATGTGTATTTTTTTATTATCCACAATATGTTGTTTCATTAAAATTACTAATGAATAAAAAATAAATTTGAAAAGATAAATAATGCAATAAGATCACATATTAAACATTCCATGGGTGTTTGTTTAAAATAATAATTCACACATCTTATTAACACTTATGTCAGAATTTTTCAGTATATCTCAAGTCAATTCAGAATAGATTATATTGTGTTTGAATATTTTTCAATACTCATTTCGCATTTAGTGCTGTATTTTTGTTGTGAAAGTTTTATATTATTTTCATGCATTTTGTGTAACTTATGTGAAACATGATGAATAAAACTTTATATTTTATTGATGTGTCAATAATTCTATATACTTTACAAAGAAAATCACACCAGCAGCATATTTCACAAAATATAGTACAGTAACAGCCTTATTTAAACATCAGGTTGGTTAATAGGGTCTATCTATTAAATTGCAAGCTTTTTGGAAAATCTATGATTTCATGGAAAATTAATCTTCTCCTTAATAGGGTCTGTAAGTCACGTTCAATTTTTGGACTTCTGGGAACATAACTTGTACCTGGAAATTGCACTTTTAACAGAAAAATATGACGTTTCAAGCAAAAAAGTGTGGACATCATAATCCCAAAATTTGTGCGGGAAACATTTTCAAATTTGAATTTTATCTTGATTTCTCGGTGTCACATCACGAGACTTACAGACCCTATATGGTTCCTCCTACTTTGTACTCACTTTCATCTTGAGATGACTGGAGCATCCTTAGCTGTATTTTCTGCTTGATTTACTTACATTAAAGTTTGTGATCAAGTTCATATCTTGAAAACTGAACTTGAAAGTATAACTTGCATATGTGGGCATCTATCAAGTTTACATCTGAGTTCACTCAGTAACATGCACTTGTAGGATAATCAAACCATGTATATGCCTACATCTACAGTAGAGCTTATTGTTGAAGGCCTCATGGTGACTTCAAGATGAAGAACACTTGGCTCATGTGTATATCCTTTCATTTTTATTTAAACTGGGGCTTGTCTCTCCTGTAGTGAAGAGTCTGTAAAGATTCTCTGTGAGAGAGATGTATGCTCTCTATATATTTCAGTTATGGTGTACTTGTATCATACGACACACTATCATACTTTAAAATTTTAGGCATTTTAGTTTTTGTAATTTTAAAATGTTTACTGACTACCTCTTTATAGTGGCCACATCTCATGATTTTGTTGTGGTATGTTTTCTTGCAGTTAACTCGCTGAGTTTATATGTTGTGTTGGTCTTTTTGCGGGCAACAGATGATGGGGATTGTAAGAACACTTTGTAGTAAATTTAATGTTATTTATTCTCCCATCCATGGGTGAAACATAACATGGATACATCGGCAAACGAATACCGAAGCAAGAACGAGGAAAGGGATAATTCTAAAATCATAAATCCAAAATCATGGCAATTCACAGCAACACGAATTGGGACAGTATGACAAAGACATAACAAACAAAAATTAACAAAAAAGCCACAAAACTAAAGCACTAGCAGTGTGAACCCCTATAAAAACTGAGGTATCATCAGGTGCTCCGGAAGGGTAAGCATGATCTGCTCCACGCATGGCACCCATCACATAGCCAGTAGAATATGATGTTGAAAAATCTGATTGGTAGCTGATCGATTATTGTCATTTTCTAACCCGTAGACAAAACCAATTAAAATCCATGGTGCGTGATACTTCACTAACCCTCAAACAGCACCAAGGTGAAAGTTTGAATAGAATTTTCGTATCTCTAAGTTACTGGTATGCAGACATTAACAAGGACAAATCTTTTCCACAAACATATTATGCCTGACTGCTAGGGTGGTCTCAAATTTTTATGAGGTATGAGCAAAGCTCATTGTTAATTGCCTCATGGTGACTTTAAGATGAAAAACAACAATAAAAACGTTGTTACATTATATATCCTTCCATTGTTATCTAGTTGTGTCGCCTGCGTTCACGCAGTGGCGACATATAGGGATCACTATCCGTCGTCTTGCGTCGGCGTCGTCGTCGGCGTCACAAAAATTTCTGTCGCATTTTTCTCAGGAACCATGTATCCGAGCCTTCTGCAATTTGGCATGGAGTATCAGTATGGGGACCTATACCGTGTAAGAAAGTTTTGGATCTCTCGCATGCCCACTTCCTGTTTGACGGAACTTTGAATATTTTTTGTGTTATTACGCAGGCGACACATGTCTTCCGTGGAAGACTTACTACTAAGTAAGGTATATTGGGTTTTAGGCAAAATCAAGTTGACCCACATTTTCACTAAATTGACTTGCATCTTTGTCACTAAACATTGTAGGATGTTCAAGTAATATATATTGTTTGCATTGGTTTTTTCGCTACTTTCAACAGTATTTAAGTTATGACATGGCAGTCGGTTGATAAAGCTGTAGTACTCGTAGAGCATCCAGGCAACATAATGTTACTGTGTGTGTAAGAAACACTATACAAAAAATACCGAAGTCAAAATAGTGAAAAAAGAAGTACTCATTTCCAAAAATATCGAAATAGGAAGCCAGATCCAGTACCAAGAACAACATCCACCAGCAGTGGCATTGGCCCAATGGTTCAAAATACAAAAAATACCGAAGATGCAAAAAACAGTAAATTTCGTTATGCTGTACACGTGTTTCAAGGATTAACCTCTCATCAGCAGCATTAATATCAAATAATATGGAAAGTCATAATCCAAAATAGTCAAAAAGTACTAATTTCCAAAAATATCGAAATAGGAAGCAAAATCACGTACCAAGGACATCTACCAGATCTACCAATGGTTCCCTACAGTCACTGCATGTAGGACCCAACTAATGTTCATCGTGATTTTCATCACTGTTGGCATTCGGAACCATATATTCTACCTTTGCAGCTGATCACCTTACCAACACATTATCATTCATACTATATAGAGCTGTGTGCAACACTATATACCTAATGTATCTTACCTGTTGCAACCTTATCCTTCTTCTATCTATTTCCTACCCATCTAATGTTCATCGTGTACTATGTTACAACTCTATATTTCCTACGAGGAGGAATGACCCGGTTACCGAAAGCCATATTTTTAAATAGCCTAGGTGGTCGAGTGGTCTAGGGCGCTGGACATGGTGCAGGCGGTGTTGCCATAGATGACAACAAGCAGGGGTTCAAATCCAGCCGAAGACCTTGCTGGATTTTCAGATGTTAACAGGTTTTAAAAATGATTTTCATCACTGTTGGTATTCGGAATCATATATTCTACCTTTGCAGCTCACTGTACCAACACATTATCATTCATGATTTTTATTTTCCCCAGTTTGTGTCCTGCTGATTAACGTGTTGTTCAAATTTCAGTGGTCGACATGATGCAGTCGTATCATGCCGCACTTTTCCTAGGAAATATTGTCCTTGTGAAAATATCTACTTGGAAATTAAGTCTAATAGAAAAAAGAAGGGAAACGGGGAATGTGTCAAAGAGACAACGACCCAAACGGGAGTAATCACAACTCAAAGCCACCATAAGATCTTCAATGAACGGTGAGAAAACCCCACACCAAACGGCAGGTCGGAGTCGGCCCCTGAACAAATAGCAATCAAGTCCAGCGAAATAAACATCATCCTAGACTCCTATAGACATAGAGTAAACTAACTAGAAAAAGGACAAGACACACAAAGGCTTAATAAATTCCTGACTTAGGACAGGCGCAAACCTGCTGCGGCGGGGTTAAACTAGTTTTATCGTATCCAAACCCCCCCCCCCCTACAGCCAATGTGATAAATCAAAACACAATCGTAACAACAGTAAAATCCAGTTGGCAACAGGATTGAGTGAAAAATGAAATATACGGACAAAAACATGAAATCACAAGAGACTACTAACAGTTAACTGACATGCCAGCTCCAGACCCATCACCATCTGACAAAGGAAGTTATATACCCTCAGTATACAGGACATTTTTAAGGACATTTTTAAACAGTAAAATATGTCCAGCATTCAGGAAAATAATGTTTGGACATTTTTTACTAAAGGTGGACAAATAATCCTAGTTAAAATTGTCCGGAGACTTAATTTCCCAGTAGATATTTTCACATGGACAATTTTTCCTACGAAAGATTGTCCCCAGGATAAATATTACTACGGGGCATATTTTACTGTTACATATGACAAAAGTATGAAACATGTGTTTTTCTTTTCAACTTTATACACATTTTAAGGTAGTAGACCTGGGGTAAGAGGAGATAACTCCTTTTTATATAAAAAATACTTGTTGTGATTGGTTTGAATAAAAAACAAGATTTACAATATTTTTTGATAAATAGAAATAAAATATCCATTTTATCATGAAAATACACTCTTTTAAAATTAAAAGAATACACTCTTTTAAAATGAAAATACACTCTTTTAAAATTAAAGCATTAAAATGTCCAGGTTTTGAAAGGAATCTTAAAAATATTAAATTAAATGAAAGTCAGATATTTGGCAAGGGACTGGTAATTCTTTCAACTTGACGTTCAGTATCGAGGAAAATTATGCCTTTCTATGCAGTTTTCCTAACATTGTGAAAAAATTGTACAGTGATTTTTTCTAAATTTATGAAATAAGTCATATGTGTGGATAATCTTTAATTTCTCAGTTTTTGATGAAAATTGAATCATAGGATTTTCATTTAGAAGAAATTGAACAAAGCTCTATTTTCAGCATTGTTTTGACAATGCAATTTCTTTTGTACTGCATATCAACACCTAATGCGTGCTTATGATATTTATTATTGTGTCGCCTGCTGTAAGCAGAGTCGACACATAGGGATTACTATCCGTCGTCTTACGTCGTCGTCCTGCGTCGTCCCGACAGTTTTTAAATCCACAACTCCTTCAAAACCACTTGTCAGATTTCTACCAAACTTTCAGGATATGTTGTTTAACTGGTGTAGTTGTGCACCTGATACTTAGAATTTTGATTTTGCAGATTTTAGAGGTTAACAGAGCCAAAATTGCTCATTTGTGAGTCTGTTGGTTTTGAATCCACAACTCCTTCAAAACTGCTAGTCAGATTCTAACAAAACTTTTAGGATAAGTTGTTCACCGGATGTAGTTGTGCACCTGATACTTAGAATTTTGATTTTACAGATTTTAGAGGTTCACAGAGCCAAATTGCTCAGTTGATATTCTGGTTTGTTAATCCCCAATTCCATCACAACTATAAGTCAGATTCCAACCAAACTTACAGGATATGTTGTTCAACTGATGTAGTTGTGCATCTGATACTTAAAATTTTGATTTTGCAGTTTTAGAGGTTCACTGAGCCAGAATAGTTCATTTGTTTATTCTGTTTGTTTATGTGGAACTCCTTCAAAACTCATACCAACCAGCCTTTCAAAATACATTGATTAATGATTGATTGATTGATATTTTACGCCAACTTCAGCAATATTTCAGCTATATTGTGGCGAGAACTGTTGGGTTTATTGAAAAATTTTAATAAATACATAAAATATTAATATAAAACCATATAGCTTTATACAAGTAAAACTAGAGTATAAAATATAAAAAACATTTTAGAAGAAATGACAGTTTAACTGTAACAATATTAAAATACATTGATTACTTGATATAGTTGCACACCCGATATTTAAAATTTTGATTTTACAGATTTAAGAGGTTAACAGAGCCAAAATAGCTCATTTGTTAATTGGGTTTTTTAATCTTTGACTCCTTCACAACTGTCTGTCAGATTCCAACCTAATTTTCACTATATGTTGTATAACAGGTCTGGTTATGCACATTATACTTAGATTTTGTTTCCGATTCTAGAGGTTTACCAAGCCACTAAGCTCATATGTTAAATCAGATTGTTAATCTGCAAGTACTTAAAACTGTAATTCATATTCTTAACCAAATTTGCAGAATATGTTTTTCTCCTAATCTAGACATGCAAATTAGAATTAAAATTTTAATTTTGCATATTTTAGAGCTTCACTGGACCAAAAATGGCTCTTCTGTAGAGCTGGCGTTAGCCCGGGTCTACTACCTTAAACGGTAAAATGTTTTAAATTTAACATTAAAGTATAAAGACTATGAAGGATTGACATAACATTTTCATAAACCAGGCGAGATGTCATCATGGGTGTGATTATTACACATTACCCGATGGATCAATATCTAAATTTTTGTAAATTTTGTTGAAAACTAAGTAGTATCTCCCCCGGGTATCTCCCTCACGCAAAGCTCTGTCATTAGCAAATTTTGGCTTTACATTTAGATCATATTGGTTATATTATTTGTTCTCTATCAGTTTTGAAACATCTTTGAGTTAATGGTCTTCAAACGTTTAGATTTTATCTGCACTGAAGAGACATTAGTTGTCGAAATGCGCATATGCAGAAATTAAATTCACAGTTACTTCGGTATTTAGTTATTCATCAAAAGGGTTATTATATTATGTTCATATTTTAAATTTTTCTTCCTTTCCTGTATAAAGAGCAGGACATGCTTACTCTTCCGGAGCACCTGATGTCACTCTTTTTGAGATTTCTCATTGTTAGTGCTTTAGTTTTTATTGTTGTATTTGTAGTGTTTGTGTTTTGTGGTTGTGTAGCGTCTTTGGTCCTCTGTCTTCTGGTGTTCTTACGTTTGCCTTGTTTCTGGACTTTGATTTATGTAATCTAGTTCTTTGTTCCTTCGGTATTTTATGCAATTTAGATATTTTTCCTCTATCAGTCTTTTCATTTGTTTTGGTTTTTGGTCTTCAAATACTTGATAAACATCTGCACTGAATAGACACCGATTTCGCAAATGGCCATATGCAGAACCTAGCTATATTAGCATTGAATTTGTATAGAGAGTGATCGGAAACTCCGTTTTCACGACGTTCACAGAAATTGACAGTGAATCATTGTTTTTCCAAGATTCGCTCACTGCCGATATCTAGCGTTTTTTTTTAAAATTATAAAACCTTTTCGCTCTGTATGTTAGTTGCATTTTCATCTGTAGGTTAAAGACTTATTAAAGAGGGGGGTCCATACAAACACCCAAGAACACCCAAGAATACCCAAGAACACC
>MJUU01047367.1:102372-122434 GCA_002080025.1 Modiolus philippinarum | reverse complement strand
AGAAAATACAGAATGGAGAGATATTTTCAAACTCCCTTTTTTCAGTCAAAAATAATACAAAACTACAGTGGTTACAATTTAGCATAAATTTTAGATACTAACAAATAATTTTCTCTATAAAAATTAAAATTAAAGATAGTCCAGCATGTACTTTTTGTAAGGAAGAAACAGGGACTATTGAGCATTTTTGTGGAATTGTGATCATGTCCAGATTTTTTTTCGTGAAATTGATAATTGGCTTTTGTCAAGTGGTGTAAGTGTTCCGTTTAATATCAAAAATGTCATGTTTGGAGATGTTGCAAAAAGTTTTAAAGGTGAAGTTTAAAATTTATTTTCCTTCGTCTCAAACAGTATGTTTACAACACAAGACAATTTCAAGAAAAATCTGTCAGTGGCAGTTCCCAAGAAAGTCATTAGAGATCAGTATAATTTAGAAAAACACATAGCAGTAAGAAATGGCAAAGTTGAAAATATTAATAAAATGTGGTGTATTTTTAGATTTTTATCCTGAATTTTATGGAAATGAACAATTTTTGTTTTGGATGTATTTATTTTTATAATGTATTTATTTTTTCAATTTAATAAACAGTTTGTTTTTTTTGGTAGAAAATATAACAACACATTAGAACATTTGAAAGAAAAATGGATGATCATCAGACTTACTTTCATCATATTTTTTTTCTCTTTTTTTCTATTTATTTATTTATTTTTTTTAATTTATTATTTTTTTTCTTCATTTTCTTTTATTTACTTCACTTTGTTTAAAAAAATCCTTCTATGAATGTTTTTTTTTTCTTATCTGCAATTCTGTATGTTACTGTTATTATACAAAAATAAATTGCAAAAAATGTTATCCATTTGAAATCTGCTCCATTGCACATGATAAACTTATATTTTTTATTCATATGTAATACCTTGTATTTTGATTGAAAATTATGTAGTAATATTACTAACACATACTAACATTTATATTTTGAAAGTTTATACGTTTTTGTATATATCTATACTACTAAAAAAACGAAGTCCGATTTTGTAGACGGCATGGAGTCTCGACAACAAATCAATTAATTAAACTTTATGTATGGTTAGTCTGAGACTGTGGTGTAGATTGAAAATTTCATCAGTCCAAATCTGTTTGTTTTCTTAATTAGCAATTAACCAAGTAATTATTATTCCGGATATGTGCCCGAAGGCCGATTTGTATATTATATAGTTAGCATTATTAACTCCCTTTGTTTGAAAAGTGATGCAAACAAAAAAACAATTTAACATTTGTCTTTACGAATATTACAAGGATTCGCATTAAAAGTTATACTGTAAAATAATGAAAATATTCAATTAATGAGATTTACACAGAAATAGTAACATGTTAAAAACGGTGCGAGTTTTATCAAGAAATTACGTTACATTTGAATTATCTTATTTTTTACAAATGTTGCATTTATGATTTTAATTCTAACTCAAACAAATATTTATGGATAAATGGTGTTTTAATTGAAACTTATATGAAAGGTCATGTAACATTATTGCGGTTCTTATGTTGATGATTTCACTGTCATTATATTCCTCTTGAGATTTCCACTTTCGATCGGACAGCGGCTTTGTCCGATTCAATCCTGATTGCCTTATTCAGAATAGCTTTATTCAGAACGAACTGAATATTAATTTGATTATTTTTTTGCGATGTCCAGTTGTTCGTGTTTGGGTTCCAAATTCCCATTGATTAACAACGGGAAATTACTAGTGTTACTAATGTAAACGAGGCCGGGAAAGGTACCGGTACTTGATGTTTTAACTAACAAATGTACAGATTGCAATAAAGATAATAAATTTTTAAAAAAAAATCGTATTTCAATGCATAAGAGAATCGGATAGATTTCATATTAACACACACACACACACACACACACACACACACACACACACATATCATATCGGACTATTTTACATGTATATAATATTAGATAATGGTATCCATAATTCACTAATACCGAAGTTCCATAAAATACAGTAAATTTCATTATGCTGTACACGTGTTTGAAGCAGCGATTCTCATCAGCAGCATTAGAATCAAATATATGTAATATGGAAAGCCATAATCCAAAAGTCTTAAAAAAAGAAGTACACACTACCAAAAATATCAAAATCCGGTGCCAAATCCAGTACCAAGGACATCTACCGAGTGCATTACAAGGAATGAAGTCTCAGTATTTTTGAATTTTGATAAAAACGGCACCGTAAATTTGTATAAAACGCAAGGTAAATTTTTCATGTCAGACAAGTCTTACAATTTGGCTGGTGAATACCCTCAGGGACCTTTGGTGGGTCCAACAGCAGTGGCATCGGCCCAATAGTTTCAAAATAAATTTTAAAAAAATACCGAAGATGTATAAAATACAGTAAATTTCGTTATGCTTTACATGTGTTCAAATATTGATAGTACTTCCCGTAGGTGATCGGCTACAAGGCTAAATTCTCCGCCCTTTTCGATTTCCCCTACTTTTCCAGTGGCAGTCAGAATTTCCCGTCCCATTACCCTTTCCATACCCCAAAGTGATTATGTATTAAAAAACTTGTTATCGTCTTGATATAGCTGAAATATTGCTGAGTAGACGTTAAACAATATTCAATCAATCAATCAATGATAGTACTTCAATTATACTTTAGATATAATGTTTAGTGATTGTATTGGATATTGAATTGCTGTTAAGGATGTATCAAAATTATTGCATGCATACTCAAATATATTATTAAGTTATATCGGTTTATATTTGGAGAAGATTTAGGTCTAAACATGTTTAGACTTTTCAAATCAAGCGTTATTGTTCGTGTAGAGGGCGCTGTAAGCTTTCTTTTGTTGATTTTGAAAAATGGAAATTGTGATGATAGAAACCGACGAATCCGGTGTCTTATGTCGAGGAGATGTTGCCTCAAAAACAGATATGTGGATAGATATGTATTTATATTATATTTTGTGTATTTAAAGCACTGACTTTGCCATTTACATGTAATTTTCATTTAACTGCTTTTTGGGTAATGACAAACATTAAAAATTCATTAACAGATGCGTTTTGGGTTAATAATTTGTCAACACACTCAATTATCTCTTTTGAAACTAATTTTAGCACTTATATTTTTTAAAGATTTTTTTTTATTTTCTGGCTTGTCATTTCAGGTTATTAACAGCCACACTTGTAGAGTTGACTATTTTACGAAAGAATATGGAGTAAATGAACATGAGACCATAACCATATGATAATTCCAATTGCAATAATTCAAATGAGCTGTATGGCCATTTCGGAAATTAATTCCTCATCAGCAGCACTAGAACCCAAACATAGGAAATCTGATAATTTCAAAAGGTGTCTGAAATGCATAAATCCAAACGAAATCCGAATAATCAGTGATATAAAATATAGCTAAGGACAAAACTACGATGATCTACGATGGAGGGAGTTAAACCTTAGGTTTTACAATTTACATAAATTAAGATAATACTAATTAAACAAAGTGTACACATGATATATTATCTCATGTACAAGTACACCATATCTAAGACAAATAAAAATTGTCGACTGCAGCCATTGTAAACGTCTTTGACTGAGGCAATTCTGAAGAGAAGAATCTTGACATATTTAAATGAATAAATGAATAAATACCCCCATTTCCAATCTAAACCTGTTTTAAACAAAGACCCATGAAGAGTCATGTATACATTTCAACATGTTTAGAATTTATACATGTAAAAAAATGTAACAAAACTGGTGTTTAGAAAAGTGTTTACAGTGGTATATATATGCTTACCCGGAGCACCTGATGATACTTCAAGATTTTGTGTGTGGTTCAAATTGCTAGTGCGTGAGTTTTGTGGCGTTGTTGACCATTTTCGTTGTTTGGTCCCTTTAAGTTGCATCTGAATACTTAATTGGTGAGTACCCTCGAGGACTATATATAACGATGCATCAGCCAAGGCATCAAACAAGTGCTTAAAAAGATAACCAGTTCCTTGTCGAAAAGGTTGAAGTTTCGGTCGGAACTATGATCAAAGATTTATATTTTTCTTAGAACTGGGATAAATAATTCTTTTCACTGTCTACATTGCTGTTGAATTGATTCAGAACACTACCAGTTTAATCAACCGTTTCTTTAGAAATGGTTATGCAAAGTCAGGACCATTACTGTTGACAATTTCCCGGTGGTTTTACTCCTACTTTGTATTCCGCCTCCTAACAATTCTGTTCGGTAATTTTGATATTACCCTCATCTACATGACGATATCCAATGTTTTGAAATTGTGATGTTACGTTTCTAAGGAACATTTGTTTTGAACGAAGTTCTGTACCGGTAGTAATTTTGGAGTTACTCTCTAGATTATATGTGCTCTTTCAGGTTATAACATATTTTGATAGTTGCCTTTCGAAATGCTTTAATTTCATCAGCTCTTTAGAGACATAAAATGTAGAAACGGCCGCCTGTCGGACTAAAATTTACTGCAACTTAAATCTTCGTTATGTTATTTCTGTTGAAAACTAATAGTGACTCCGAAAGAAAGGGATATTCAAAATTAACCAATTCTGTTTGATACATAAATAATGAATATTTCTTCTTTTGCTTATTAAAGAGTTTAAATCAAAGTAATTACCTCCTCTGACCACTCTCCACAAAGACTAGTTCCGATGGCCGAGTTCTCAGTTCTCCTGAAAGAGAATATCACAGATAATCCTCGGATTGAGGTAGTCTTCAGAATTTTTCTTGTAAATGGCCCAACACACTGTGATTTCCTTCTAACGGCAGGTGGAACACAATTTATATTTCTGTAAACCTTTGTAACTCTTCTAATTGATATCATTACAGGATTTATAAATCGTTGGCAATAGTGACCATATGTTTCAGATAGCTTAGATACACAAAGCCTCCAATCGATTCCTTTTGGAACTATCACCTTACGGTCAGCGTTGAAATAGGTGAAATTCAATTTTTGAAAAAGATCTAACTTCGTGAAGTTTTTCAAGTTTTCAGTCTCTATATCTAATTTATAAAATTGGACGTGAAAAGATACGAAGTCCGTTATATTGTTGCAGAAAGCACAGAATTTGTTTTTATATATTTTACTGCTGTTGTGTACAACACTTGGTCCATGTTCCAGCATGTTTCCATGGATACATTTCCTCTTGATGTTTTCATCTGAAAACTCATCGGGACAAACCGAGATGGCAAAATACCCTTTCAAATCAAGCGGATTGGTTGTTATTTTTTGACATTGATAATGTACTTTTCCCGTATTATATCTTGTCCTATTGTAATCAAGGCAACAGTCATTATACTCCTCACAGAGCTCATCACACTGGCAGTACCAAGGACCTTTGGATGGAAAATCACAGGTTCCATATGCATGACAAAATTCATCTAAATGAGGTACATCAGTTGAGTTATTTACATACGTGGTGACTTCATTCAATATGCTGTTCTGTTCGGACGGGTAAAAAGTTGCAGTGGAGAAAAGATCTTGTCCCGTCGAGTTTTCCTGTAGTAAGCTTGCTGTTACAAACATTTCATTTGAGGAAAAAATAAAAATTAGATAAAATTCTAAAGCTACGACAAGAGATGACTTCGACATTTCTATTGATCAATCTGCAATTTGTCAATTCTGTCTTCTTATATACATACATGTATCTTAATCATAAAATAACATTTTGCATTCGCTATTGAGTTAGCCAATGAACACAACGGAAAACATCTAGTACGGCAAACAATATATTGATTAACACACCTATTGTTTTAAGACACTTCATGTTACAGCGGTCTGAGTTGACATGCTCTTTTGTTCTGGCAATCTCTTTTACACCAGTTTACAACTTAAATCTAATCTTATCCATACAAAACAAAACATGTAACAGTTGCGTGAAAATTTATTGGAGAAGACTGGTAAAAGCACGCTCAAATTATGTTTTAGACTGACTTTAAAAAAAAGAGATAAATATTGGTAAAAAAATAAAGAGATAGATTGTCAAATTAAGGATGTTCGCTGGTCATGTTTTTGTATTTCTGTCAGATTTTCGGAATTCTCCGGTTTTATCCATTTATAAGCTCAATAATTTTTTGCCCGGTGACCCCTTAATTTTTATCCTTAATTTCATTTTATACGTCTTTTTGGAGCATTCTGATAAAATTTTATTCAGTTGGTGTTATTTTGTCACATTCAATATTGGATAAACATTGCTCATGTTAAACCCATGAAAAATACAGAGGAGTTCAGTTTCCCGCCATTTTTTGAAACACTTAAATCTCAAAAATTACATTGGTAACCTATCAATATTTTTGGCTTAATTTACTTCTTTTTCAATTTTTAAACAAAAAATCACACATAATTGAAAGTCTTGTTATTTTAGAATTGACCAGCAAACATCCTCAATATAATTACATATTCATTAAAAATCCATCAATTAGATAGTGGAACATCGAACACGTGGTTTACAAATGTGAAGTCTTAATCCCCATGAATCACATTTGGGCAACTGACCATTTGGTGGATGAATTTGCAAAAATATAATCCCCATGTACTTTCCGTTTTAATGAATTTCATTTTCATATTTCGCTTTTAATATGTAATTATAAGAATTGAATACATTATTCTGAAGTTTCATGGGGACTATGAAAATATTGACCGAAGCGCATTTCCAACAAAAAATGTGTTTCGGTCAACACTTTCATGCCCTAATGAAACTTCAAAATAATGAATTCAATTCTTAAATAAAAGCCATTCTGCCTCTATATAAATTGACCAAACATTTTAATGGTATAATTGTGTGATAGTTGTTACAAAATCAAAACTGAATAAATAGATACATATTAAACTAAATAAATCATGGACCATATCTGGTCTGTCCACAAACCCTAGTCATATAAATAACAAACTACCGAAGTTACCATAAATTTACTTTCTGCATATGGCCATTTCGACAACTAATGTCTCATCAGTGCAGACAAAATCGGATAAACTGTGATACACTTGTTATCTACAAGATATACAATCGCTTACTAAATATGCAAGGTTTATTTTGAAAAGGTAAAAATTAAGATGGACAAGATGGACTATTTGGAGCCAGACTACTTCCAGTAGTTGTTGCTATTTCAAGGATGACCTGGAATATTTGTTGTTATTTGATTGTTGTCTATTTGTATATTGAATTTTTTTATTTCGAGCTTTCATTTATCCTTAAAAGTGTTGATTGCAACACCGATTCTAATTGAAAATGTGCGCATGGTAACGTTTTCGCGTCCCTGTGAAACGTAACGTTTTCACATCCCTGTGAAACTTAAGAATAGTGCATTCATAACTTATAATTATACCCAAAAAAATAACTTGTTTAAGTCATCTGTAATTAATATAAAAGCCAGATCGGGCGTTTAGCTAAATTTTTCACATATATATATATATATATATATATATATATATAACGTCCGGGGAAAAATATCTCTTACTTATTGTACATTTTCCCACAGGGTACAATTTTAAACCTTGTTTCGCAAATGGGCCATGTTATTGTGATCTTTAAGACATGTACATTACTCCTGTAAAATTTAGTTCAATTTGTATCAATTTCAACATATTGGAAGTATGTCTTCTCTTCTTACTCGACAAAAAAATGTTGAAGGGATCAATATTTTGTACTTAGAATAAAAATATCCAAGTTGCATAATAAAGTAAATTTTGTTTTGCTTTACACGTGTTTCAAGGGGTAATCTCACGTGTTTCAAGGAGTGATCTCTCTTTAGCAGCATTATGATAACATTATACTTTCCATAATCCAAAATTAGTAATAAGAAGTACTCATCAGAAAAAATATCAAAATTGGTAGCCAAATCCAATAGAACGGTTATCCACAGAAGGCAATTTACAGAATGAAATCTCAGTATTTTTATGGTATTAGAATTTTGATTTAGGTAAAAATTTAATATTAGACAAGTCTGATATCTGAGGTGTTGAATACCCCGGGGACTTTTTCCGACAGCAGTGGCATCGATCCCGTGGTTTCAAATTACAGAAAAAAATACCCAAGTAGCAATATAAACAGTATTATTACCAACAATTCAAAATAAGAGCCAAATCCAGTACTAAGGAGGCCATACATCGAGAGCAATACACGGGATGAAGCCTTGGTAGTTTTAAGGGAGTAAGAATCTAGAATCTGAAACAGAACGTCAAACGAGTAATTAAATATCGAAATTAGATAATACGTGACTACGAAGACATCTGTTTGTGTTCATCCTTTCTCATGATATGTGCCCTTTTGATATTGAAATTTACTATTTTGACTTCCCCTCATTATCTATAAATTTTTTTTTAGAGATTATATGTTTGTTTAAGATTAAAGTTTATGTCCCAAAGAACACAAGTGGTCGTGCTTATTAAATCAAAGCATCTCATTATTATCGAAATAATAATACAAAAACTGGCAAATTTATGACCATTTATGTAAACATTGTAATGTAATGCCGCAGTGGTGCCTTTCCTTCTTTGTTGTCAAATAATTCAATTCCTTCCAGAATAATTGACAGTATAATACATTTTTGACTATTTGATTCCGAGATTTGCTATATTAAAGAACGACCATTTGATTTGGGAAGGGGAGGCTCGAGCGATTTTGTAAATAAATGATTTAATCTTGGTGGCAAGGAGTTATATATATAACTCCTTGTTGGTGGCAATGAGAATAAATATTATAATCCCACTTGTCATGAAAGAAAATAAATAATTTAAAGAAGAATAAATTTTTTATTGAAAATGCAAACAAATAACTTAATGTAACATTTGTGTGAAATTAATAACTTGTTCGAGATTTTTATGTAAAATAAAGAAAGTGTTAATGAAAAATCGCCCTAGAACACCCCCCCGAAAATCAAATGGTCGTCAGCTCACATAATGAATGTCATTCAGAAATGAATCAGTCATAATTATCACACACCCCTTCAAATGGAAAGGGAAATGAATAGATAAGAAATCAAACACACAAAATAACACTCTGCAGTAGTACAACATGGTTTGGCAAAATAGCGACAATATATATAAGGCGTACTTTAAACTTAAGCGGTTGGAGGAGGGACTTTGCGAGACTGAGATGCATGAATATTTTACTTGAAGATGCGGAAGTATTTTTTCCAATTACCCTTTAATTACCTTTGATGCTAACTTCGAGAAGAACTAACCTAGGAGCTGTGACTGTTTCGCAATGACCCTCGAGGACATAAATAAACGGGTGATTTCAGCATCATTATAGATGAAGAAGTTCGACTATTCTTTCGAAATGAGCCTAAATATCGCTCACTTCGAAAATAAACTGGCAAGCGTGTTTCAACATTACAAAAACTCGGTAACCAATTATTGTATAAAATTGTGCAAACAAGAAAGTACAGACAAATATGCTCTTAATATGTTTAAAGATAAAATCATAAGTAAAGTCACCAATATAATTAATTTCTATATAAAGATAAATTATTATGAATCACCGTCGAAGCTATATGTAAACAGAATTAAATCAAAACCGAGAGTACTTGGTGAAAAATATGCTTTTCAAAGCAACAAAGCTTCAAACAACGTTGCAATTATTTGAAAAAAAAAACTAATTCGATGTCCAACGAAACGAATTGGAAATGTCAATCACTTTTAAACAAACAAACTGTGAGGAAAAAAAAACACTTACAAAACAACATTTAAAAGATACAGAAACACTCAAAGTTCCACCTAAAGATAACACCTTACCTACTGTAACTATGTACTTAATTCCTAAGCTTCAAAAATATCCATACAAACATCATTTTATATCGGCTGCGAGTAATTGTTCTACCACAAATTTATCCATCCATTCGACCAGTGCACTTACATTTACTTGTAAAAAGGAGTAAGTTATATAGTGTAAAAAATTTCATTGAAGTTTTATAAAATACAATCTATAAAAAGACAAGTTTTATCTATTAATAGTTATTATTTCACTACTTTTTGTACAAACCTTCCGCATCAATTGATTAAATCCAAATAAACCACATCCAGGATTCATGGTCTGCACTCCCTAATTGGGACTTTTAGACTGATCCCGGTATGGACATTTACTGGTTCCCCATTCTCAGTTGTACTGAGCACTAAGGAAAACAGAAATTTTCTGATGTAAATTTCTTAAAATCTGAATTAATTCTGAGAAAATCATAGTTGTCAACATTTGAAGCAACAGAAGGGAAATATTTTGAATCATTTCTAAACAGGGTTGCCCTACGGAAATAAAATATTTTTGTCAGTGACAGGCAACTGATTCCATGGTGGTAAGTTCAAGATAAAGAACAACAATACATGATAAGCATTGTTCCATTGATTAAGTTTAACATGTTTGTGTAGAATTTATTCCATATACTATCTTTGTTTTTTGAATCAGAACTAATAAGTAGCTCGGCTTATATGCTACTAAATTAAAAAAAAAATGTAACAAATGGAAGAGGCCATTATCTACAATTAAGACTGAACTTACTGTTAATTAAGTCCCTGTAAATTGCCCTTTCGACCAACATATATAACTTCGTTTCAGACCAAATCGATATAATTGGAAGAAATAACCATTTAAATAACCGTTATATTATCCTTAATTGTGAAGTTAATGGTATTTGCATTTTTTTCTTTGTCCATAATATGGTAAACAGGTGCAGTTTCGATGATAAGCTCGAGGTATCATTTACTAACAGATCAACAGTTATTATGTATTTGCCTCTTTGGATACATAACGAAAGTACTGGTAAAATATTAAAATTCATATATCACGTGCGAATATTTGTTTGACATAATCATTCCTGCATTCCAAAATAAATAATCCAATATGTCAGTAGGCTATATTAGCTTCAATCGATGAACGCGAACTTGTGATATCATTAAATTACAACAGTAGTATAGGGCCACCATTCATATGAGATTTGTCTATTGTATTAGGTCTCACTATACAGTTTCGACGTCACCATGCATTCCTATGTAAAATTGCCAAACTTTGCAGGTTCAGCCTGAACGTATAGGTGTAAAGTTTGCAATAAGGTGTATATTTTTGCGAAGCATGGATACCATAGATTTTATAAACAATGTAAAAAGGGTACGATGATCGTTGAATTTTTTCACAAAATAAGCTCGAACATAAACTGCTTTAAAAAGCACATGTTCACCTTCTGTCAAATTTCTGTCCACATGGCCGGCATGACACCGTCTCACTCATTTATTGATGAGATATCCCTACATACTGGTCACAAATGCCAATTATATTTGAAAAGTACACTTTCTCAGCTTCAATTTAAGCAGTCGCATGTAATGTTTCCAAGTAAAATAAAATATCTATCACTTACACTGTATTTGATTCCAATTTAACTTTCTGATAAAACTATTTAGCTAAGGGGCCAATTGACCCGGAAGTATATGTTGAGACCTTAGGTTAGAAGCCACCAATTCATTTCTTTTACATTTTCAACTGAATTTCCCCATATTCAAATCTGTCTGGACAATTTATCTCAAGCCTGACATGTATGAAACCATATGAAAAAGGAAATGGGGTAAATGTCAAGGAGACAACATCCCATCTCAAGGTTAAACTACCCAAAACAATGCATCTAGGGGTCACCGTACGGTCTTCAACACAGTGAGGAACCTTACACCATATAGCAAGCCCTAAATGGCCCCTAAACAGTAAGAAGTGAATAAATCAATGGAAACAAACCACATCCAATAACCCGAATATCAAGAAACTAAAATTTTATAAGAAGACAAGGAAAAGCCAATGACCAAAACATTCCTGACTTGGGACAGGCGCAAAAATTGCGGTGGGGTTAAACTCGTTTTGTTGGATCCAAACCCTCCCCGCTATGTGTGGTGAATGGCTACAAAATAAATACAAAAAGACTCACAGTAAAAATCAAACTAAAAAAAAGTCCAACTTATCAAGACGAGTACCTTTGCAATGAAGTACATAAAACATGAGGACAGAACACATAGGTACTGTCCTGACAAATGCCCGCAGTTACTGACAGCTAGCTAAGGACATAATTTCCGTTGATTATGATATCAAGCCTTCTTACATATGTGATATCAAGCCTTCTTACATATGATACTTCAATTGAAATACTTCTGAATAGATTTCGTATAACAATATCATCAATTATGAAAGAAGAATATGATCTTGTGCAATGCCAAATACTACAATGATGAAAAACTGTTTTAATTTATTTACGGTGTAACGCATTAAGAAGCTCAATAATATCTTTGCCAACATAAACCAGAAGTAAAGATTTTACAACAATGCTGTATTTATATCCTTTATGAATAAGTTTGTTCATCGGATTAAGAAGTTTGGAAGGACTATTGTTGAATTTATGCGCTTTGTAAATGATATTTCCATAGAAGTTTGGGTGTGCAATGCCCTGTTGTATAAGAGCCCGGCATGTAGAAGAAAATTTCCTTAATAAGTCAATGTATCTATAATAAAATTTGGAGAATGTTTTCATCAATTAATGATATCTAAACAATTGATGCAGGAGTTTTTCTGTTAGACAAAGATTTCGGTCGTTGAAGTCAGAAACAGAACTCCGCACTCGTGCATATCGAACAAGTTGTGAAATGTAGACCCCTAAGAAGTAGCTAACGGAACATCGCCGTCGAGATGGGGAAAATTAATCATAGGGAAAGAGAATTATCCCTTTTATCATAAACTTAAGTGTTTAACTTTCCTTGATTTATTGATATATCAAAATCAAGGAAAGGTGTATGATCGCTGCTGCTATTGGATTTATTTGAAGTAAGTTCGGCATGATAAATTTCGGCTATAAATTTAGAAAAGTCAGAATTATTTAAAGCCAAAATATCGTCCAAATATCTATATGTATTGTGAAAAATTTCCACTAAATGCTGTTTAGAAGGGTCTTTTTGAATTTTGGCCATGAATTGTGACTCGTAGCAATATAGAGATAAATCTGCTATGAGAGGTGCACAGTTGGTACCCATGGGAATACCTATTTTTTTGTCGATAGACTGTATCACCGAAACGAACAAAAATATGATGAGGAAGAAAATTTAATGCTTTAATCATATCCTGACAAGTCCATTTGGTATATTTGTTATGTTTGTCGTCACTGAAAATTGATTTAAAAGTATTGCAGCAAATGTAAGTACAGATGTTTTGAAGGACCATTTGATCAAATACGAAAATTTCTCTTCGATTAGTGTATGCGGTAATGTAGTATAAAGGTTAGCAAAAATCATAGCTATCGGAGGAGGTGTATGTTTAATTAACAGATCGAAGTCTTTCCAAAACTTCTACCGAATTTTTAACACTCCAAAAGTAGTTAATTCCACTGTATTCATAGCATTTGTGCATTTGTTGCTGAAATTGGTGACGAGACTTTTTATGGTAGTAAGTGCACTGGTCAATAAAACAGAAATGTGTGTAGCTGAACATTTACTTGATGCTGATATAAAATGAAATTTGAATAGATTTTTGTGAAGTTTAGGAATCCAATACGTAGTAGGAATGCTTCTATGAATTAGTTCAGCTGTAGTTATCATATGATCATCAATTATTTGTGTTTCTGTTGACGTGGTTGCTTGGAAAGTACTTGAATTGGTAATTTCATCCCGAAGCACCTCGATGTAATACTTACGTCAAACAACGACCACATTATTGGCTGCTTTATCTGCCGGAACAAATTTATACTCTTTTTTTCAAATCTTTTAACTTCCGTTTAATTTTTGAAATTGCAGGAATGGTATTTTGCTGCTTATAATGAGTTTTAAAATGATTTATACGAGTAGAACAATTTCCATGCATTTATTAATGAAAGCGTCTTATGATTTTTTTATCCGCATATCCTCTTTTACACTACTGTTTACAGAATGAAATGACGGCTTTTTCAATGACTTCACGGCATATATTTTCCGAAAAGTGCATCATCAAGTCAAAATTTCAGTATACCTTTAAAGAAAAACCCTATCTATAAATATACACGACCACGACAAAAAAACATTAGGCATTCATAGTATATCGGAAAACCCCTATGACAAGTATTCAACGGATCATTCTAGTCAATGGACCTTGGTCTCAAAATAAGCCTGATACATCAATGTTGGTTTAAGCATATTTATTCAGATAAACATACATACATAAATACAATACAATACAATCAATAAAAAAAACTGGATTCGGAAACAAGCTAATAAAAGCTTATATAAATCCGGTTGTATGTTCAAACAGATGTATCATTTTAAAAATTTTAAAAGTGGCATTTTAGTTTCAAAATATTGAAATATTACGTAAGGGTTGGTGTCCTGGTCCAGTGATGATTGTCATTCAGTAGAACATTTGAAAATAAACTGAATTTTATATCATTTTGATTTCTTTATGACAAGGTTATGAACAGTATTTTGGGACCTTTTTGCAATTTTTATCTTGTTTAATAGTAAACAAAATTTTACTTACATAGTATTCCTTTTTCAATAGCATATTCAGACGAATGTCACATAAATCCATTTCCAATTCATTCATTTCAGTAAACATAATGTGGAAATAATAGCACAAGAAAATAACATGTTATTAAAGAAAAATGAAGGGAAACGGGGAATATGTCAGAGACAACGACCCAAAGAGGAGTAATAACAACTCAAGGCCACCATAAGATCTTCAATGAACGGTGAGAAAACCCCACTCCCAACGGCAGGTCGGAGTCGGCCCCTGAGCAAAGAGCAAGCAAGTCCAGCGAAATAAACATCATCCTAGACTCCTATAGACATAAAGTAAACTAACTAGAAAAAGGACAAGACACACAAAGGCTTAATAAATTCCTGACTTAGGACAGGCGCTAACCTGCTGCGGCGGGGTTAAACTAGTTTTATTGGATCCAAACCTTCCCCCTACAGCCAATGTGATAAATAAAAAACAATCGTAACAACAGTAAAATTCAGTTGGCAACAGGACTGAGTCAATTGTGAAAAATGAAACTGAAAGAAATAAATATACGGACAAAAACATGAAATCGCAAGAGACTACTAACAGTTAACTGACATGCCAGCTCCAGACCCATAACCAACTGACAAAGTAAGTTATGTACCCTCAGTATACAGCTTCCACCGAGATCCCTTCCTGTGAGGAGTTTAGAATAATGATTTCATGTATATACCGGAATACATAACCCGTGTCCATGCAATACAGATTTTAGAAATTTAGAATGTGTTTAGTTAAATTGCAAAGACCCTATCAAAAAATCAATGTTAATACCAAAGAAGGCCATACGTAATGACTTGACGACAATACCGTAATTATAACCCTTGTGAATTAGACGATTTAAAGGTTTTACAAGTTTGTTAGGCGAGTTTAAGTATTTTTTACTCTTATGTAAAACATTACCGTAAAATAAGGGATGTGAAATGCCTGCCTTGATTAGATGTTTACAGGTTGCATTGTATTTATGAACTAAGTCTTTATATTGATGATAAAATTTAGTAAAGGTTTTAACTAGTTTGTGATAACGAAAACCTTGATGTAATAGTTTTTCAGTTATGAAAAGATTCCGCTCATTAAAATCGCAAACGTTATTACATACTTGAGCAAATCGAACAAGTTGAGATATGTTAACACCATATGATGGCGCTAATGGAACATCGCCATCCAGAAATGGATAATTAATTATGGGAAAAGAAAAATCATCCCTTTTATCATAAATAACTAAATACCGAAGTCACCGTGAATTTAAATTCTGCATATGCGCATTTCGACAACTTATGTCTCTTCAGTGCAGATAAAATCTAAACGTTTGGAAGACCATAAACTCAAAGAGGTTTAAAAACTGATAGAGAACAAACAACCAATATGATCTAAATGTGAAGCCAAAATCAGCTAAGGACAGAGCTTTGCATGAGGGAGATACTCCTTAGTTTTCAACAAAATTTACAAAAATTTAGATATTGTAAGGTTCGAAATAGAATCGGCTTTCGGGTCAGCACCGAAGTACTGACTACTGGGCTGGTGAATACCCTCGGGGACTAACAGTCCACCAGCAGTGGCATCGACCCAGTGGTAACAAATAACTAAATACCGAAGTCACCGTGAATTTTAGTATCTAATTTACCATTCGTTATATCAAAATCTGAACTATTTTACCAAACAGTCATTAACAAGAGCCTTTTTGTAGACAATCTCACTAGGCTGGGTTCCGGTCTCTTTATTAGCAGTTCCACAGAAGCTTCATGCATAAAATTAGCCGCTTGCACCCCCTAGATTTGTGGAAATCAGGGGTAGGAAAACACCAGTCTATCAATCTCGCCTCCATGATCTTATCTAAACGTTTAGCTTGGATCTTTCTCGTGTGTCTGTTTTTCAAAGATTTACATTTAATTTGCCACGATTTACTGAAAAGTTTTGAAATCATAGATATATAAACCCATATCTCTTTCGATCCTTTGAACAAATACTTAAAAGTGCATAGACAACGATGTCTTTCTGGCAATGTATATGTATTATTTGTTACCATGGAAACTTTTGCAAAAGTTGAAAAATCCCCATATTCTCAAAAAAGGTTCAAATACACAAGGCTCCCCTTGTTATAACGTTATGAACAATAATCCTCTGAAAGCCCTTTATTAACAATTCGCATAAGCAGTAAAAAAGGTCATCATTACTTTTGAACCAAAATGCACCGAACACTACATTTTCAAACCATTTGTTAGACCTTGTTATTTCAATCACCCATGTTATGTGTCATGTGACCAAAACAAACTGCTAATATTGTTGATTTATTTATTTCATGTTTTATCATTTTCACAAATTAAAATCAAATTGTTCCCATAATCTCACTATCACAACAATTACATCTGATCAATCAGCATACACAAATAATTGACGCACCCCTTAACCAAGATTTTGAGGCTCTCGGGTACCTGAGAACTTAATGTGGAAATTTATTTTTCAGCAAATATCAAAACATGAATTATTAGAATTATTAGAATTATTCTTCATGCAAAAAGAAACAAAATGGTGCCTCATTCGCTACAATGGTGTAAAAAAATGGATATTTATAGCAATAAGCAATGATTTTTATGTATTGAAGATAACTTTGCAAACCTTTGAGTTTCTGTTATTGCAATTAGCGCTCCATGTTTCAAAGTGATGCTTAAACCATTCTGATTATGTTAAGCATTGTAAGAACAGTACCATCACAAAAAGCTTCTCTCATTGTATACATTATGAACAAGCATAGCAACTATGAGCAATTCTTATTTAGTAATAAAAATGGATATCATCAAGAATTACTTTTTGAGAAAAAATGCACGAACACCTTCGTACGTGCATTTTCATGTCATTTGGACAACCGTGTTATTTCCATCAGCTATTTAAAAAAAACAGCTCATGTGTAATGTGGATTTCTATTAAAGATTTTTTTTCTGATTCGACATTTTTCATTTTTTTTTCTGGGACATGAGATGACCACAAGGAAAGAGGCCCAGCGTTGAAATTTGACGGAGTTTCGAGCATTAGAGATAGGTATGTGGATCTCCGTCCTTAACCACTCGTCTTTTTGTGAGGAAAATATTTGTAGATCGCGCTAAACATTTATGGTGAAATAAACCATTAAGCGTAAGAGATAGGCAATGAAGTGTAATGTGGGTAATTATATGACATTTTAATTAAATGTTTGAGCAATCTTATCTCTGTGCAACTTAAGCATCTTTTTATATACGTTTTGAAATAAATTGATTATACAGATGCTTCAGAAATAAGCAGTACGAAAAATCTTGAATATAGAGAGCATTGGAGAACAAAAAAAAAGGAATTTGAAAATTCTTTCTCACAAGATATCACTTTTAATACTTAGTACTTTTCATCAGCCAGGCCAGGACTCAACCTGACTGACCCTGCATGTGAATCCAATGTATTTTTAGTTGTCTCCCTAATTATTAAAAGCAACTCTGAAGCTGTATTAGATAGTAAATGAAATGTGATAGAGAAAATGTGTGTCTTTTGAAAGCCTACATTTCTTACTTTGTGTCCAAAATTATTAGACCAACTGGTTTGGGTCGAACGTATTTTGAGGTATGATGTAGGTTTATGCTCATAGCTTTCCTCTGAAGATAAAAAACTTGCCATTCAAAAATGTTAAGTAGGACTTGACCTTTAAGATTGAGGTCAACGTTACAGCCAACAATTGTTTTTTACGTTAAAGTCATCAAAAATATATACACACGAAGCTATAAGAATGTCTGTTTTTGTCATTAAAATGATAGTTTTAGACAATTATTTAATTGGTAAATCAATAATGAGAAAATAATGACGCAACTTTGGGAAAAGTATACCAATTGTTTATGGATCAATTGACGTACTAGTTGATTCATTTATTCCATGTATGCATGTACTATCATTTTCATAAGTTAAAATTAATCACATAATCCCAACATCACAATAATTACATCTGCTCGTTGATATTTTCAGCATACACAAGCCCTGTTGACACTATCAAAGTATCCATCAAAAACTTGATCAAAGAAAATTGGACCAAGTTTTCTTGGTTGTTGCAAAGTTGTCTATTGACACTATCAAAATTTTTTTCGCTGATGGTCAAAGAAAGGGTAGGAAAACATTGGCGGATTGGACGGGGATCTGGGAGGGGGGGTTCCGGGGGTTGGTACCCCCTTTTTTCTCGACAATCATGTAATTTTTAATTACTATCCTGATGTTTTTTTCAAGAAATACCCTCAAAAATTTTCGCACTTCGCTCCACTCGGCCAAATTTCCTTTTATTTCCAACTGGAAACCCCCTTTTTCTAATTGCCTGGATCCGCGCCTGGAAACTTCATTAACAATGAAACAAATATGATCAATCTCTCAAGAAGATGATTAAATGTATTTCATTTTTAATTTTACTAAGGCTTTTGTGCATAAATAAAATGCATAGGCATTATCAAATAGAAAGACAAAATTGAAGATTAAGAAAATGGTTAAGGTCTATAGGTCAGTAAGAAAAAACAAAGGTATATCTTGACCACTTTTGTTGAAATAATTCAGTATGAAGACCAAGCACAGACCAAACGTCACTTCAGACCTGGACCATGACATTCACATATAAAAATTTTCTGAAATATTTGCTTAATTTGTCATTATATTCTTATCAGCCTTTTGGCCATGTGCCTATGTTTTGTTCATCTCAAAACTACTTTTTGATTGCTTAATTCCCAATCAAAGTCTATCAAAGTTTGAAGAAAAATAGATGGGTTTCTATTCCATCAGAGTCCTTCAAAGTTTTTGATCAAAGTTTTCTTTGACCGTTGACACTATCAAAAAAATCGTCAAAAATTTTGACCAAGAAAACTTTGATAGTGTCAACAGGGCTTTAAGGATTCATAACGGCATAATCAATATTACACTCTTTCAGTTAGATCATCTCTGCGCTTTTTTATGATAAAAGTAATTAGAACAATTTTTCGTATTTCATATTATATATCCATTATTTTGTATTGATTGAACATTAACCAATAGAATAACAGGGTAAATTGGCTCAATTGTAATATTCTGCGACTTCAACGAAATCATTGTGTATGTTGGTGGACGTTTGTGATGTCTACATTTCATCCCGTGTTAAAATGAGATGCACGGCAGTAGGAAAGATGCTTAATGAATATTTTTTATTTGTTGATACATGTTATATATAGCTTCTATTAAAGCAATTTTGTCAAAACAGTTTATTTTAAAAGTGGAAATAAACACAAATTAGCAATAAAGAGCGAAACTGGTGCCTTTAATTCACCATTTTTAAGGAAGCTATAGGAATTTTTAAAACACAAATCATCTCGTCGAAGGTAAGTTTTAGTTTTCAAAGTATTGTTGTGGCAGTCGAACAAATTGCAACAATTTCTCGGCTAACTTATAAATTAGACAAGATAATAGGATAAGTAAATTAGGGGATTCTCAATCCTGTGCTCCGCCAAAATACGTGCGTCCCTTTTCTGAATTTTTTAAAACTACGATTTGAGCTTTACTTTCCTCGTAAAATTCGTATCCAGAAC
>MJUU01047367.1:87874-102091 GCA_002080025.1 Modiolus philippinarum | reverse complement strand
ATTCCCAATCAAAGTCTATCAAAGTTTGAAGAAAAATAGATGGGTTTCTATTCCATCAAAGTCCTTCAAAGTTTTTGATCAAAGTTTTCTTTGACCGTTGACACTATCAAAAAAATCGTCAAAAACTTTGACCAAGAAAACTTTGATAGTGTCAACAGGGCTTTAAGGATTCATAACGGCATAATCAATATTACACTCTTTCAGTTAGATCATCTTTGCGCTTTTTTATGATAAAAGTAATTAGAACAATTTTTCGTATTTCATATTTTATATATCCATTATTTTGTATTGATTGAACATTAACCAATAGAATAACAGGGCAAATTGGCTCAATTGTAATGTTCTGCGACTTCAACGATATCATTGTTTATGTAAGTGGACGTTGGTGATGTCTACATTTCATCCCGTGTTAAAATGTGATGCACGGCAGTAAGAAAGATGCTTAATGAATATTTTTTATTTGTTGATACATGTTAGCTTCTAGTTAAGCAATTTTGTCAAAACAGTTTATTTTAAAAGTGGAAATAAACACAAATTAGCAATAAAGAGCGAAACTGGTGCCTTTAATTCAACATTTTTAAGGAATTTTTATAGGAATTTTTAAAACACAAATATCATCTCGTCGAAGGTAAGTTTTAGTTTTCAAAGTATTGTTGTGGCAGTCGAACAAACTGCAACAATTTCTCGGCTAACTTCGAATCTTAATATAAATTAGACAAGATAAATAGGATAAGTAAATTAGGAGATTCTCAATCCTGTGCTCCGCAAAAATACGTGCGTCCCTTTTCTGAATTTTTTAAAACTACGATTTCAATTTTACTTTCCTCGTAAAATTCGTATCCAGAACCAAAAAGACATCGTTTTACAATTTCCGGTTAAATGGTCGATGTAGGTTACAAAAGCACAATTATTCACAATGCTATTTCCATAGAGGGGTTTCCAGTTTGACGCAATTCTAAAAATAGATGCAACCGAATTTCAACCCCGAAGGTCATACTTACAATTTGTTGGTACTGAGCTCTTTCAAATTTATGACTAAAAAGTAGGGGTTCCCGTTGCTCTTCTCGGTGAAAATTTAGGCTATAAAAAGGGTCGGTATTTTTATAGAAAATATTTTCATTCCCACTCCTCCCGACATAAAAATGTCCAAGACTAATGTCAAAGCTATAAAAAGTGAACAAATGTTAATGAATTCTAGATTACTAGTGTATACATGATTTTATTATAATAAGTTTCCACCAATCGTACCTACTATAATGCTTAATTTGGGGTAAAATACTAGATGCATTCCAAACAACATTGATTGCAGAGTTGTAACCTGTAATAGATATAAACAAATTAAATCTTAAAGCTTTGCTGTCGCCCCATTATTTATTGTTACCCCGGATGACCAACTATATTACTTTAATGTGGCCTTTATTTTTTTTCATTTTCTTTCTTTATTTCTAATTGTATTTTGTTTTTGTTTTATAACTTTTGTTTTGGCTAAACACTTCCATTTTATTGTCCAATAATATATTTACGTACGTTTTTAATTGCAGTAAATCCGCATAGAGCATGGTATATAATACCTATTATTATTTATATAACAGACACAATCAATCATCTTAAACTTACAGACATATTCCATCCTCTAGCCAAAACTTACAGACATATTCCCGACAGAAATGATTTAGTGCAAATCTATGTTCTGGTTATTAAATTAAGAGAGTGTCCATCAATATTTCATATCTTATATATTGCTGTTGCTATTTATTGATCATGTTCTGTCCAATGTCTTTGACTTCAAGATGTCTCAGTCTGGAGGTCATGACCTTGATTAACATCAGTCAGTTACAATGTATCTCCCGGTACAAAGGTCAAAGTGGAGATGGTTTTATATTTTAATATCTAATAAGGCTATTTCTCTAATGATATGTCAAGTTTAAACCGGTTTTGACCCATTGGATAAATTTTCTTTATTCAACGTATGTTGAATAAAGCCCCGTGCTTTTTCCCGCCAAATCTATTCGGAATACAACTCTCGGTGTTTATCATTTATCATTAGAGAAAAAGATTACACCACTTTATCCCGATAATTACCATATTTTATCCACTCTCGATAGTTAAATTTTAAAATTTTAAAATGCTCGGCAAGCCTCGCAATTAAAATTTCAAAATTTAACTATCTCTAGTGGATAAAATATGGTAATTAACGGGATCTTGTGGTGTAATCTATATTGATATGCTAATCAAAATTATTTCCACTTTCACCATCTATAACTTTGATACAGGGAGATTACTGACCGATGTTCCTCATTGGTATGATAAATTTCAAGATTACGCACGGACCATTTGATTTTCAAGGGGGAGGGGACTCGGATTTTCACTTGAGCCATTTTTTTTTTGCGGACCAGATTATCTTTTTCTAGTAAAAACTATGCTAGAAAATTTTGTTGAGCCTGGCTTTTCTTCTAATGAACAATGAACAAAGTCATAGATAGGTTATTTTATTTCAACCCAGGTTTTGGTGATAGAATTTTTTGGGGCTAAAAATATACCACCCCCCCACCACACACCGAACGATGTCAGCCTGGTTTTATTTAAAACATCCTAAGTATCTGAATTTCACATTGAAGTTGCAGTTTTACGACAATATGTGACGTCATAAACCAAAAATCACAACGTCACATTTTGGCGGAAAATGTTTTCAACATGCAAGTTGATTTTTAATTTCCTTTGTCGGGTAAAGAGACTTATAAGAATGATTTAGATTAATAGAGAGCAGTAACAAAACTACATATGTATAGCTTTCAGGAACGCAGCAAATCATTTCATGAACCCAGGTCAGAGCCATTATTCAGCATCGGTTTGATCATTGTTGGATCAAAGTCGGGTGTTAGGCCCGGGGTGTTAGAACCCCATTGAACAAGTATGCAAAATAGCGGAAACAGCTATATTTACCAAATACTGGGTTATGGATAAAGTTCTGAGACATATTTTTGCAGCCTCGGCCTCGAAGATAATTTTGAAGTTCCTCAGCTCTTTGAAAATTTGAAGCTTGAGACCTTTAACATGTCATTTTATATATTTTGTAATGTCTGAAAACGTTAATTTCTCATCCTTCGTTGCAAGAAAAGATTGCCTGCAAAGTAATTTGAAAAACAAGTTGCGGGTTTGTTTTCGAAATTTTAATTTCTACCCCTCCACGCTCCAACCCCGCAATTTGTTTATCCCACATGGGAAGAAATTTAAGTCTGAGGAAACTTAAATGGCAGAGAGCATAGCTCTATTTTTACACAAACATTAGAAGCTTTATGTAAGCAAGATTACGTCCCGAAAGCTGTGGATAGCGTTATCAGATACATTCCATATTCAGACAAATTATTAAATCGGATATGCCTGTAAAGTGACTAATGAATTCGGGGGAAGAGACGATTTTAACTGGCACGTTGCCAAAGCTGTAGTGACTATGATATCATTAGATATTGTTAATGATCTCAGTTGTCAATGTGAGCATATACTGGAAGATACTAATCATTTTCAACTTGAGCGCCCACTCTACATAGACCAGCGTGTTTAATTATTTAGAAAAAATAAATTTCATTGACGTTTGAACAAAAATACATGCGTTTTTCATTATGTACAGCATAATATTAAGAAATGTAATCGTTTCTTCTAAGGTGATCACAAACACCTTTCTAAATTATATATACATTTCTGTTATCTTTCTCTTCTTAGATTTAATTCATATGTGCACAGTACACAAAGTTCATTCATATTGATATTCTTTTCACCAATGTTGTTTGCTGACGTCTGTATTTGTATTGTACCACTGTTTTATATGGAAAGGATTCAAGAAGTTGTAATAACTTGTATCAAAGTATTTAGCAAAACAGATTCAATTTAATCTATTCTATAGATTTTACAAAGTCTATGAAGTTATAACTTAGTTAAAAAGAATTACAAGAGCTAGATTATAACTATACAATAGACTATATGGATAGGGATTTATATATGTTACAGCCTTTCATCCATTGAGCAATATTTCAGCTGAGGAAGAAATAAAGGTGTATGGACAATTGCAGCAAGGATATTTACGTGCCACTGAAAAAGACGAGACAATGGAAAGGCAAACATTCTATACCTTCTCAAGCTCTAGAGGTTGTTCCCTTTAGAATAAGAATTCAGATTTCGTAAAGAGTGGTGTATCTCTAGATTCCATACTGAGCTGACTGCTCTACTATGCATACACAAGGCATACCCCTATTCACAACAAAGGTAGTCAGAGTCCCAGGAACAATCCAGGTGTCAGGTGATTGGTTTAGAAGTATAAAATGGCATTTGAATTGTGGGAAAAGGTTGGGGGCTTCGAAGGAATTCAAAAAAAAAAAAAAAAAAAAAAAAAAAAAAACAGGGATAAGGAAATTCGTGGAAAATGGGCTGAAAAAATAAAAATGCTGACATAAATAATTGATGATTGATTAGTTAGAGTTTTACATCCGGTGAGAATTAATTTCAGCTATATTAGGACGAGCACAAGTTAATCAATTGTAAAGTATAAGCTTATAGAAGAGAAAACGAGTTTTGATTGCCACAAGAAAAGGGGAGAAATGGGTAGGGACAGGAAATTTAGCTTTCTATACGAGTCCCAGGGACTCTACTCTCTTTAGACAATATAGAAGGGGTCTTTACAATGCATTTAGTATGGCGTTCCTACACACAGTTTGGCTACAATGGTTCGCGGTCAGGCTTTCCGTTTTATGACCTGACTACCCCGCATAGACAGGGCATTCCCCTATCCATCAACTGGGAACGCGCCCGGCAGCTATCTAGTCAGAGTCCCCGAAAACTGATTCAGGTGCCCGGTTGACATATATGAAGCTTAATCTCTGGTCTATAGAGCAAAAAAGACAGAACTGCTTCAAATGAGGAAAAAAAAGGCTCAAAATTTGCACGATGTTCCTCCAAGATTCCAAGCCACCCCCTTGTCCACTATTATTCAAATGGTTCTTCCCTTATATAATATTTGAGATTTTTTTTTCTGTTAAAATGGGAAGCTCTCTGCAAATAATCTAGACAAATTTTCATAAGATCATGTTGATATG
This sequence comes from Modiolus philippinarum, assembly GCA_002080025.1. Lineage (NCBI taxonomy): Eukaryota > Metazoa > Mollusca > Bivalvia > Mytilida > Modiolidae > Modiolus > Modiolus philippinarum. The sequence goes on along the minus strand of MJUU01047367.1, from coordinate 97,004 downwards.
TTCATAGATACAAACTTTCTTTTTATATGATTAAAAATTTTGTATTTCACATTTCAGAATGTTAGAGAAAGCCAATCACATAATCTTAAAAAGCAGATGATAGTAATATTGGTAACACTAAGTAGGCAAGACTCAAAATAATGGACCTTAATTAGTCACAGTGGATACAAATCATGATAACTCCTCTTCAACCAACATCTGACAAAGAACTTGACCAAAGTACTTTTGATAACATGATGAGCGACTACAAAATAACTACACTGCGCACCAAAAGCACGTCACAAATAACACAGGTAAGTAAGCAATACCAACGAACATCATCATGCAACTTTGCTTCGTTATTTAGTTGAAGATAGATTTTTTGCGTGAACCGCTTCAGCGGATCACGCCAATTACATTGGACATTTAATGATTGTAAGCATGGGCTACTCGAAATATCCCGGGAAGCCATAAAAACTTGGAATATATCGATATTTTTTATTGATGTTTATGCTCTGTGATTAAAATGACTGTCTCAAACTCAAAGCATTTATCATAAGAACCAAACTGCGCATTTTACACTAATTTGGATTAATTACCTTAGTTTATAGTCGTTCTGGTAATTAATAATATCCATTTCGTCATGTTGTTTATAGCCAAGTCAATATATGTAAACTATTTTGACATAAAGTAGAAATAATTGGCATTGTCAAACGCGTGACAAGGAATTGCTTATATCATAGAAAATATATACAACTGACATGTTTTAACTATCTAAAGGCATCGTTTGTATTATCATATATGTATTATACATCTATGGTATTATCATTAAATAAGAAAGTGGAAAAAATCAAGTGAAGAAATTAAAATTGCTAGTATTTAAGAATCTCACAATCTTTTATACTGTACACATAAATGAAAGAAAAGAAAAGAAATCACTGGTGCGTAATTGACACTATCAGAGTTTCCATTAAAAACTTGGTTAAAGAAAACTTGAGCCAAGTATTCCTGGTCAAAGTGGATAGTTGTCGCTATCAGTTTTTTTGGTTTATTGTCAAAGAAAAGGCAGGCAATATTGTTTACAAGGAAACAAAGTAACCAATTTCTCAAAATGAATACTAAAAATATTGCATTTTTTTCTTTTGTGCATAGATATTCTACATAGGAAATGCATGCATCAGGTAAATCAAATTCGTAGATCACGAAAAGAAATGTGAGTACTAAGTCAGTACGGAAAGTGCAAAGATATATCTTTACCAGTTTGTTGACAAATTTCAGTACGAAGACCAAGAAGAGTCCAAAAGTCATTTCAGATGGATCATCACATTTGTCTATAAATTTTCTGTAACATCGGCTTGATATTGTTATTTCATCTTTGAGCCTTTTAGCCATGTGCTTCTGTTTTGAAAACAAAGGTTGCATCATCTCAAAGCTACATTTTGACTGGTTAATTCCCATTTAATTTGACCAAGTTTTCTGTGACCAAGAAAAAAAGCGAGTTTGGGCTTAGCAGTGGAGAATTTATCTTGCCTTACTGTTTGATCTAACTTGGTCAAAGAAAAACTGGACCAAGTCAAAGTTGTCTGTTAACTCTATCAATGTTCGTTGGTTGACGGTCAAAGAAAGGGTGGGAAATTGTGTATACAAGGAGAAAAATGGCACCAAATGATCAAGGAGATAAAATATATCGCATTTTTACTTTTGCTTGTATTCATAAAAATAATGCAAAGGAATTATCAGATGTAAAAACAAAATTATATATTAAGGGGGTTCGCTACTCTATTTGAAAATAAATAGTATTTTAATTAATGTGATTTTTTGTTAGAAAATCAAAAAATGAAGTAATTTAAGTGAAAAAAAAATTGATAGGTTGATGATCTCGTTTTTGAGATTTAAGTGATTGAAAATTTGGCGGGAAACATAACTCCTCGGATTTTTCATAGTATTAACATTAGCAAAGTTCGACCATGAATAGATGTGACAGAATAAATAAAATTTAATGAATTTTTTTACAGAATGCTTATAAAAATGTATAAAATGAAATTATGGGAAAAAATAAGGGGTCCATGGGCAAAAAATTATAATGCTTTTAAATGGATAAAACCAGAAAATTCCAAAATCTGACAGAAATCCCAAAACATGAGGAGCGACCCTCCTTTAGAAAAGGATTGAGTACTATATCAGTAAGAAAATACACCGGTATATCTTGACGAGTTATGTTGGAAGAAATCAGAATGAGGACTAGGCAGAGAGTCTCTCAGACGAAGAGTAATTTCATAATGGATCACTACATTCTTCTACGGAAAAACTTATGTAATATTTGCTTGATATTTTCATTTATTTTCGTCGGTTTATTAGCCATTTGCTTCTGTTTTGTGAAGAAAAATTGCATCATCTCAAAGCTACTTTTTGGTTGGTTGATTCCCAACAAAGTCAATCAAAGTTTGAAGAAAAAAAAGATGGGTTTCAAAAAAATACAGCGCTATATGCAACACACAAAACTGACAATTGAACCCTCAAAAAAGTAGAGGTATCATGAGTTCTTCAGGAAAGGTAAATAGTCACGATGCAGGCCATATTATATAATAAACAGAGTGAATGCTGAACCCATATTTGTCAAAACAAACAAGTCAATTTATGATTTGAGAAATGAACTCGGATATAAAACTACACATGAAAATTAGATCCAACTGAACTGGACTTGCAAATTATGTTAATTTCTGCACACGCTGTAACATTGTGACAATTCACAAAAAATCATATCTTACATGATTTCTTTTTGTTATTTCATTCTCCCTTTGTGACACCCGTACACTCTTGCGTCAGATATTATTTGATTTCTTCAAATTCATAAATTAATATAATAATTCTGCATCTGGGGATACAATGAAATTTAGAAATATTCTTCATTAAGTTATACTTTCTATGGTTCACGTATTGCTTTTCATTTTAAAGAAAGCAACTTGTTTTATTTTTTACTGAAGGTGGTTCGGGTGCCTAAACTGCAAATCCATCTTGCGCATGTAATGAATACACGAATTTATCATTGTTGTAAAAATTATTTTGAATAGTTCCTTAATAAAAAATAAAACAAAAAAGCAACATTTATACTGCAGTTGTGCAAAATATGTGACATTTTTGAAAAACTCTTATTTTATTAAGGGGAGGTAATTCTAAAGAACTAATAAGGGAAAAATTACATTTTAATTTTTTTTTTTTTCATGATAGATGACCTCAATTTTTTATTTCATATTTCCAAAGTTATTTCTTTAACCCAGTTGATAATATATTTTTACCAAAATCTATCGTTTTATTCATAAAAAGATTTATAAAAAAGCATTTCCTCCATATAAAGACTATATTAAAAAGCTCAAAATCCTGCTATTACGAGTTCCTTGACCTATTGATTTTTTTACTAAAATTTCAAAGTGCATGTAATAAACTTTCATTCACAAAAAATAAGAAAAATCTATCGATCTTTTAAGAGAAATAGTTGCTTAGTCTAATGAACATTGCCTCAATGGAATAGGGAAGTTTGACGTGCTATAAACCGGGTTGACCCATCATTTCTTTTTATTGCCGCGGTCAAGGAAGTGGCAAAACTTTTATTGTAATGAAGTCAAGATTAACACCCCAAGCTTACACAATGTGTAAGATTCATCGATGTCAAATGTCTACGTTGTAGATATATCAGACGTGAAAACCTGACAAATGTATACAATGTTGTCTTTGTACGACAGTTAGTCAATGAACGGTAGAAAGCTTGGGTATGTAAATCTTAACTTTGGTAAATTTAAAGTTTTACCACTTGATTGACCGCAGCAATAAATGCCTGTACTAAATAAGGACATTAAGGTTGACAATTTTTTCTGGTAATTTTGCGCCTGCTTTGCCTATTTGCCTCTTCAAACCTGACTCTTTGACAATTCTGTTCTGTATTTGTATACATCAACCCCATTCCGATAAGGAAACTATAATAAAAAGGGAAGGCGTTATCTTTTGTGTTAAAGAAATATCGAAACTGAAACTATATGTAAATGTGTATACAGAAAAAAGGTCTTTGCAAAGGATAAATAATTTTTAATATTCAACAAGGATTTAACAATTTGACATGCTTTGTAAATATATAATATGCAACTTGCAAGTTAATCTTCAAAAATACCTGCAGATAATTGTATTTAGTTCTTTAATGTTGCAATTGAATAATTCTTCGTCAATATTGGATTGCAAACTTTCTTATTGTTATTTTTTTCTTTTCTTTTTTCCGACAATGAGCAGCTTTGCTTATACCTCAAAGTAAGTTCAAAACGGCCCCTAGTACCGGTTTGAGAGAAATTCATTGCTAAGTTGTTGAAATGGTCTTACGCAGAAAGTATATATACAGTAGTTCTGTATTTTGTTATGCATTAGCACTTAGTTGATGCCACTACTGGTGGGATCTTAGTCCAAGAGGGTATTCACCAATTCAATAGTCCAGTGCTTGAGTGCTGTCCCGAAAACTGTCCCGAAAACCGATTTTATTTGGAAACTTACATTATCCAAATTTTTGTCCAAAACTAAGGAGTATCTCCTTTTTTCTAGATTCTGTCTTTGTCTGATTTTGGTTTTCAATTTATATAAACTAAATCAGAAATTAATTTTACAAAAGAAACAATATCCAAAACTTTCAATGAGCCGTTGACTTTTCTTTTTATTTTGATTCTCATCTTTTTGCCCATTATGGAAATATTTCGATATAGTGCTAATATTACGGAATATTGTTCAGAGTAGAATTTTATTTAGAACGGGGCTTGCGAGTGCAATATGTATTTTACGACGAACAAAATTCTAAAATTTTCATTTGTGCTCTTGAAATAGATATTCTTAAATCTAGTAACTTGAACCAACCCTACACTCGAATTACACATGTTTGCAGAAAAAACATATTAACTAACTCAAAATACGTTCAAATTAGTTGGATACAAATCATGATTATCTTTCTGATACTATCTAGAATAGACAATATCCAAAAGATGTGACTCTTGTAGTTGACTAACTGAAATCATTTAAATATGGTTTCTGATTGAACAGTCGAGTTTATTTTTCCAAACTTATACACAGTTATAGGTTAACGTAACAATGGATCAAACTTAACTAGCGAGTAATTTACTTGGTGCATGCTTGGTAAAATCTGTAAAAACTGGATTTTTTTTTGTTATGAAGTTTTAGCTTTTAGCTTTACCAGATCAATATGAAAATTTATTGCCCGCTTACCTATGATTGCCCTTTGGGGAAAGATTATGGTACATTATAATGATATAACTACATTCATTTCAGATTAATGGTGTTGTTACGAATGATATTAACCGCACACAGAGCTGTTGCAACAGTAGTCATGATGGAGAATATGAATTTATACCAGTATATGTTGCAATACGGAGTCCCTCCTTGGTATACATAACTGTCATATTGTCTTTTGAAGTTGTCCTTGTCAATTCCATTGTAATGATAATATTTTTGCAGAGGAAAAACCGCTCACCACTTACACTAGTGCTATCCGCTCTCGCCATATCCGATACATTGACAGCATTATGTTTTTCTATACCTGAATGGATCGTCATAGTTTCAGAAAAGCTAATATCCGTCAACAGTTCATTTCAAATATGGGTACCAGGGTACCCGTCGTGTACTGTATGGTGGAGTGTAAGTGCCATCGGAGATACATGTCACTTAATATCAGTCTCATTGACGGTTGTGATCTCAGTCCAAAGGTCAATATCTATGCTGTTCCCAATATGGAGTAGAACGCACATCAATAATAGATCATCAGTTGCCTTGTCAATAGCAGCATCAGCGGTGTGCATTGCTTTAGATTCTTATGTTATATTATACCTGTTTTCTACATATAAAGAAAAGTATCACACGTGTGTACGATCGTCTGAAAGGTCTGTGTATTCTGATGTGTTTGCGGTCATGCCATTTGTGAATAACATTACTTATATGTCTTGCGTTATCGTTGTATGTATATGTACAGTAATTATGTCGTGTAAACTTTCTTGCTTCAGAAAATCGTCATACTGGGAGAACACAAGAGCTGTAAAACAAAGAAATAGAAAGACATCCGTTCTTGTTTTCACTATTGCAGTAATATTCTTATTATCAGAAGAATGTTACGCTGTGGAGGTTGTTGGTGTTCTAATGTTTTTCGAACATGGGATGAATTCAGATGTGCTTTGGAAATACAGCAGAGTGTTTCTAGTGACAGGGTTTTCCCTCAATTTTATAGTGTACATTGCTATGGGACGAAAGTTAAGATTAACAATAATAAATGGTGTCAGGGATATATATAAGAAATGCTGCTGTTGCAGCAAGGATAACTTGTCTTGATAAATATTCTCTTTAAATAAATCTATTTTTACACTTATTTTACATCTTCATTCAAAGGGAATCGCATGTCACTATTTTCTAATTTTATTTATCATCCGTCAAAATCAATGATGAAATAACAAGGCAAAACTAATCTGTAAGCAAAGCTCACAAAATATATATCCGCCGCTCTCACCCTAAATAGATCAAATTTAAATAGATGGTGCACAATGGAATTCTTAGAAAGTTTCATCGAATTTCACCAAGAGGTCTAGGAGGAGTTGTCGCCACAAAGTCTAGTGTGTACCCTAGGGCGGACGGAATAACGAACGGACACCATAATCACTATACACCGACGCTAAAGCGAGGTATAATAAAAAAAAGGGTAATTGTTTTAGCAAAAAAACATATGTGTTCCTTTCTTTTATTTTTTTTACAAAACATAATGAAGTAATATTCCGAACATGTGAAGAGTGTAGACGAAAAGGCAATGCAACTTACCCTTTGCTCCATATATTTGTGTCCATATTATAAGATATAATGTTTCATTTCGGTAAGGAAAAAAAACTGTAGTTATTTGACTATTGTAGTCAAAAGTCGAGGTTACTTGAAGCTCACTAAAGTATTCGACAAAATTTTCATGATTATAAACCCAAAAGCTAAGTATTCCAAATTCAGGTCAACTGATAAAAAAGTTATGGTAAACAATTAAAAATGGTAGTAATTTGACCTAAAGATCAATTTCAAGTCATAAGAAGGTCACTTTTGTCATGATGATACCATCATATTTCATGTATAGGTAAAAAAAAGTTGGCCAACAGTTATAAATGCAGTTTTAAAGGTCAAAATTATATGCAGGCCACTAGGATATGTAACATGTAATTTAATTATAATACCCTAAAAGCATTGTGGATAAAAACATAGAACAGTTCTGGTTCTGGGTTGAACATTCCTTCAATTAAAAAAAATCAGATATTTGACCTCAAGGTCAAAGGTCAAGGTCACTATGTTAAACGACACACATTGTAATTATGGAAGACCGACTTGCCAAGTATATGAATTGTGGATAAAAAAGCAATGACTTGCACTTAAAAAAATATGGTCTGATTTGTGACTCGCATGCCAAATATCAATACAGTAGGTCAAAGATACAAAAAGGTTTGCCAAGCACCCCGTCACCAATAAAATTAGTCAACTTAAGCTGAAGGTCATGTACACATTAAGGTCACTATGTTACGGGACACGTTGTTATAATGATAGACCAGCGTGTCAAATATCAAAGTCTCGGAAAAAAGAAACAAACGGTTATTACATGCAGACATTTGACTTTAAGGTCAGTGTCATTTGAAGTCACTTTGGTACCCAACAATTTTCCCAATGCAAAATATATTAGGTCAAAGTAATTGATAATAAAATTGTGGTCTGGACAGTCAACACCAGTTTTTCATCTCATTTTGGTATACGACACAGCTTCTTATGACAAACGGCCAACATTATAAAATATCTTAAGTCTTTGCCAAAAGATGAAAAAATATGGTCCAGTTAATGCATCACCAAAATAATTTCACAGTTGTACGCTGGACACCGCATGGTGAAACACATAACACATATCTTAAGTATAGTTAAAAGGGTGAAAAAAGTTATGATTCGGTCACCTGTCATGTGCCAAACGTATTTTCAAAAATCAAGTGAGAATCAGGATCAGAAAACGATTATTCCTAAATAATCAAAGATCAGTTATTTGTTTGTTTTTGTTTTGTTTTGTTTGTTTTTTTTACCATGTTTGTTAAGTATGCTTGAATGAAAAAAGTCATTTGAAAATTAAAAAAAAAATGTTTCCTGAAACTTTCAAAGACCATTTCTTTTCCGGATTTCTGCCTTGCGAGGATAACTTTTGAAAATAATTGTGTTCCTATCCGGTCACGATCAAAGTCATTATCCGGAATTTCTTTTTGCAGACCTAAATAGTGAGAATGTCTATATTTTCTTTTTACCAAACCATCACATTCTCGAACCTGCTGACTTCCAAATTCTGTTGTCATGTCAATCATGAATCCCTCAGGCCTACTTTCCGATTTCAACTTCCGTTCTCATAAGTTTTAAGGGGGAAGACCTGGGGAAGCCTAAAATTTTCCACTCCTTTAATTTTCTCAATATTTTCAGTATTAAAACTACATGTTCATGTCGACTTCAGCAATTTTCAACAATTTTTACCGTCCCGTTTTATGTGTAGTGGCCTTTAAAGATACCCTGTTTCCTCATATTATTTGGTCCGTTCATGACTTGATCGTGGTGTATAAAATTGATTCTAATTAAATTTGTATTTGATTTCAAATTATTTCAAATGCCAAATTCTGTAGTTTAGACATGTGTGAAAATAAGCATGAATAATGATAGTAAATTTAACTAGTTTGAACTGAAATACATGGGTGTTCTGAATAGTTAAGGTTGAAATTTTTACTCTATTTCGATCACTATTAAACACTTCTTGTAAAAAATTCTGTCGTTTAATTCTCACCAAAAACTGAGAATAGAAAGAAAACTAGTATATGCAAGATATATTAAAATTTTAGAAAATTCTACCGTCCCATTTTTTCTTAATTTAGAATAAAGTGGGTAAAAATCAATAAAACTGATGAATCTGTGCAATAAATTACCTCCCTTGGAAGAAATCTGACTTTTACATATTTTCATAATCTTTGGACAGCCTTGCAAAAATGTAGAGTAAAATGCACTCATTATAAATAACTGGATGTTGGGTTTTTGTTTTCATGACAAAATTAATATTTATTTGCTGTGTGGAAAA
>MJUU01047367.1:62103-75009 GCA_002080025.1 Modiolus philippinarum | reverse complement strand
AGATCCTGTCCATTAGAAAAAAAGCCTGGCTCAACAAAATTTCCTAGCATAGTGTATATGAAAAAAAAATCTGGCCCTAAATTTTGTTACAAGAAATTCACCTGTTTAAATAAGTGAAAATTCATAAATTTTATTAATGAAAAGTTTGTATTCATAAAGTGACAAAATTAATGAGTAAAGTAATAAATTTATTAAAAATGTTCATATGATGTTAGGAATGAAGATATTTTAGTATTTGAATGAAAATTGCGAAAAAGAAAGGACATGGAGTAAATGTCAAGGGGACAACATCCCATCTCAACATCAAAGCATCTAGGGGTCACCGTACGGTCTTCAAGCGGTGAGGAACCTCACACCATATATATATATATATTAAATATTAAATTTTTCTTGATTCCAGTGGGATTCGAACCCTTCTGTCAAGGTTGTAAGGGTTAAAAGTCTGCCACGCTACCACTGGACCACGGTCGACATGTTATAATTTTGATTAATTAATATACTTAAGTGTCACATAAAATAAATTTGTAGCTCGTTCTATTTTACATCCCTTTGGTATCCCACAGAGATGGCGTGGGCAGTGTAATCTGTCTGTAATATCCGTGCATTCGAAGAACAGCCAAATCCCTTGGTGGGAAGGCAATCTCGATATTCATTTCTCTAATTCTAACCCCGTTGGGTTCCTACGATAGACCGCTATATATATATATATTACGTCTAAAACAGCGACAAACTTGGAAATCTAATATGTTGCTCAGGATAAGCATGTAAATCTGCTTATACAGGTCTTGAAAAATAAATTATATGCGTCTAATGTATGAACCTCACACCATATCATCTCTATGATGTGTTCTTCATACTTTTATCTTTTTATCTTTGACTTGTTTAGTTCGCAGACATTTTTGTTATCACCAGGACAAAGTACGTTTGTGGTATGTGAGAGTATATTTAGGTTGTCTCGAGTGGCACGCTTGCTCCCTGCCGATAGTTGTGTACTTGTATTTTTTAAAAAATTATTTTTTCCCTTCAACGCAAACTCGAGATGTCATCTGGAAACCACAAAGTTCAAAGATTTTGCATAATTCAATGGCAATAACAAAATCTGATCACAGTGAAAATCGAATTTCTATGGTGGCCAGAGGCTGCCATTTCGCGTTTTCTACTTTCACTCTCCACAGAGCAAAAACGCAAAAACGCGAAATAGAGAAGACGAAAACGCGAAAGCAAAAACGCGAAAACACGAAAATACGAAAACGCGAAAAATGCGAAAACGCGAAAATACGAAAACGCGAAAAAGTAAAAACGCGAAAGGGAAAACGCGAAAACATGAAGTGAAATTCATTTCGCGTTTTCGTGATTTCGCTTACCCTTCCGGAGCACCTGATGTCACTCTCAGTTTCACTGGAGTTCACACTGTGAGTGCCTTTGTTCTGAATGTTGTGGTTTCTGGTTCTGTACTTTGTGTCTGTCTGGCGTCATTGTTTTTGTGTCTAACGTCATTGTTTTCTGTGTTCTCGTTTTTGCCCTGTCTTTGGACTTCGATTTTTGTTAATTTCACCCCTTTGTTCCTTCGGTGTTCTACTGCCGTTGTTTCGCTATCGTGTTTTCGCCTTCTCGATTTCGCGTTTTCGATTTCGCGTTTTCCCGTTTCCGCCTTCTCGATTTCGCGTTTTCGCTCTGTTGAAAGTGAAAGTAGAAAACGCGAAAACACGAAATGGCCGCATCTGGCCTACATAAATTTCACCTGTCTTTTACAAAGAGTAACATTGTCGCAATATATTAAAACTCTCCCTCAAAGCAAACTGAAGTTATCCAGAAACCATGATTTTTTTTCGATATTCAAAGGCAGTATCAGGAACTTAAAACACGATCACGGTGAAAATCGAATAAACCTGTAATTTATAAATGGTAACATTCTCAAACAATATTAAAACTTTCCTCTGAAGCTAGTTCAAGTAATCATTTGGAAACCATAAAATTCAGAGATTTTGCATTATTCCAGGGCAATAACTCCGGGACATTAAAACTGATCACAGGTAAAATTGAATTGGGCGTATGACATTTGCGATGATTTTATAAATTTCAAATTTTTCATTTGCGCCGATTTCAATATTTCATTTGCGCCATTTTTTTTTCGTATGACAGGGGTAGAATATATAATTAATGTCCCATTCAAAATATACTTCATTTTCGGTATTTTGTTTTTTTACATTTAGCAAAGTTGAAAATTCCAAGATAAAAGTTGGAACTAAAAAGTTGAGATTAAAAAACAATAATAACTAGATTTGCAATTGCGAGCATTAACTGATGTCACCCCAGACAACTAATTCGATGATTCAATCTTGTTCGCATCCTCAAAATCTACCTAGAAATCAATTTTCGTTGAAATCCGACAACGTTGAATTTTTGACGTATTTTGGCGGCCATCCTTAAATGGCGGCCATTTTGTAAATTTTTTTTTTCACGGAAAGCATTTGTCCTTATGCTGACTAAGTGCATTCAAAGTTTCATTCCATTACTTCAAGGCATTTCAAAATAATCCTTCGGACAAAATTTATTGGAAGAAGAAGAAAAAGAATAATAATAATAATCATCAGAAGAAGAAGTAACGTAGAATAACAACATGTCTCCCCGACAAAGTCTGGGGTGACATAACTACGAAAGACTCATGTCAAATAATTCTTAAAGTACCTATAAACTTTGAAGTATAGTACTGTACCTAACTGATACCAATGTAGTAAAAATAGAGCCCCTACACACTACAAGTTCTGTGGGTATAAATATGTACTTAGTTAAACACTTGAATTTATATTTATGTCGCCCCAGACGTAGTTGGTTTATGCAAAATCTTTACATTTTATGGTTTCTAGATGATAATATTTTGTTAACATGCCACTAACTATTAAAATACAGGCCAAGTTTAATTTTTCATTTTGTTGGTTTTACGTCCCTGAGTTATTGCCCTTGAATAACCAAAAAATTAGGTTATTCAGGAAGTACAGGTCAATTCATCTGGTTTTGAGTTCCTAACTATTTCTTTTGAATAACGCGACATCATTAAAAAATTCTATGGTTTCCGGTTGATAAAATAAGTTGGATTAGCAGGAAAGTTTTAATATATTGGGACAATATAAATATTTATAAAATACAGGTGAAGGTCGGTTTACAATGGGACCGGGTTTCGCGTTCCATGGTTATTGCCCTTGAATCATAAAAAAAAATCTTTTAATTTTATGGTTTCCGAATGATAACTCCAGCTTGCTTTGAAATAAAGTTTTTTATTCAATAATACAAAATTATTTAAAATAAATAAAAATGTGTGTAAATCAAAATTTGAATAAATCGTGATATTCACCGGTTCAAAATGATATTCACCACGGGAAATTGTTGACTGTGGTTATTTCAAGAATTGTGGAAAACTCCCTTTTTTTATTGACCAATCAAAATTGTTTTAACGTCACGACCTCGTGAGAAGCCGGCAGACGTTTATTTGTAAACAATATGGCTGAGCAAGTTGCTGCTCCGGTTAACAAGAAACCAAGATTTGCCAATGTAAACAGTGATGCCCTAGAAAAAATTATGAAAGACAAAGACTCTCAGAACACGAAAAAGGCGACAGCGCGTTCGATTCGTGCAATCATTAGGTATCTGGAAGAAATAGGTCTAAATGTTGATTTTGAACAGTATGAGCCTGGGGAACTTGACCGGATTTCGACAAAATTCTATGCCGAGGCAAGAAACCAAGACGGTGAATTATATAAATGTTCTACACTAAGAAACACCAGATATGGAATTAATAGGTATTTGAATGAAACCAGGAACATTGATATTTTAAAGGATCGCGAATTCGAAAAGTCAAACAAAATGTACACGGCAATGTCTGTCCAACCGAAAAGAGAAGGATTGGCTGGAATAGACCACTATCCACCTATTGATGAGGAACATTTGAAGGTGATATATAATTCATTAAGTGACATTGATCCTGTGTCTTTGCAACAGAAAGTTTTTGTAGATGTTCTATTGTATTTTGGACGCCGTGGCAGAGAAAACTTGAGAGAGCTTAAAAAAACAGACTTGGAAATATGTACTAAGAAATCAAGGCAAGGTGGGGGAGATGTTGAGCTCACATGCATAAGGGTAAAGAAAGATGAGTTGATGAAAAACCATAGAGATGACAACAATACAGCTGTTGGCAAAATGTATGAGGTTACAGGTATGTGTCTTGCTGCACATTTTCATCAAATCTGACCTGTTTGTAAATTCAATGTACTAGTACTCATGTAGATATATTTACATACAATTTTTAAATACATACACTAAACATGTCAAATGTCAAAACAACATTTCATTGGCCACACTTTTCAATATTTCTAGCAAAAAAAGTGGGTATCTCTTGCCACACCAACAACATAACATATTCAAACTTTAGAAGAAATCCATTGAAATGGTACACATGGTACAGATAGAATGAGTTTTGATTCCCGAAATGTCTATAATCAGTCAGTAATTAACATAATTGCATCAAAATTCATGTACAGTGGTGACTCGGAGATGTACAGTAACAATAACAGGTTTTTTGTTTTGTTTTTTTTTTGCATGGTCATGATGGTATTCTATAGTAAATGATTTTGTCTTTTGTATATATACTCGATTTCATTTCTTCCCATTATAGTAAAGGTAATTGAGTGAATCCAGTTATGTAACATGTAACAACATGAAATGTTTATTTTAAACTTACAAGTATTTTTTGTTTTTGTTTTTTCAGGAGATATGAGATGTCCAGTTAGGAGCTTCAGAAAATATATTTCAAAACTAAATGAAAACTGTGAATACTTCTTTCAAAGACCTAAAAGTGTTATAAAGAATGATTCAGTATGGTATGATGCGTCTCCTATAGGACATAATATTTTAGGTGGAATGATGCCGGCTATATGCGAGAAAGCTGGATTAGAAAGGCGTTATACAAATCACTCATTAAGAGCCACAACAGTACACTTATTGGATGTAGCCAATTTCCCGGGAAGACATATCATGTCTGTCACAGGACATAAGAGCGAGAATTCTTTAAAGACTTACACAGGTTTTACATGCGACCGTGCTTTACAAAACATGTCAAATGTTATTAGTGATAGTCTTCGTTCAGACACTACAAGTGCTTCTTGTAATAATCTAAATGTGCCTGATAAGAATACTGAAACTACTAGTGTGACAAAAAGTAATGAACATGATGAATTGGCCAGTTTTGAAAATGACCAAGACATAATTGATTTTCTTTTGTTGTCTGATTCTCAGATGGAAACATTAGTTCAATCTGTTGCTAGTGATGAGAATACAAATGTTTCAAATGATCAGGTTGCTACTCCTCCATCAATGAATTTGACTCAGGCCAATAATACTTCGAACTTAAGTTACTCATGTTACCCTTTTATTAAAAATGTGCCAAATTATCCAGTTATAACAAATAATTATGGAAGCATTAATATAAATTATAACATATTTCAGAAGTAATTCTGTGAAATTTTCCAACATTGACTTGTACCAGTTGCCGGTTGATACTGATTTCTGTGATATTCTGTTTTTTTTTTATTTAAAAAAAAATGTATATTAAATATTGTAAAAAAAGATATATATTATTTAGTCATGTAAAAATGCACCTGGAGTAAATGAGACAGTTCCGAACAAAAAATACATGTACATGTAAACAAACAAACAAAAAACAATTGAACAATCATGACAATGCTTTTATTATTGTTCCTCATCTCAAAATTTCAAACAAGGTAATTAGGAAATGTTTTGTGTAGGAATGACAGATAAAATGTATGGTTTTCAGCATGTTCACTTGTTGCAAATTTTGATGTAGATTGGATTATTGAATAAAACAATTACCGTCTTTTGTTTCGGTAAATGTGTGGAGTTATTGACTTTTGAAAAAAACTGTTATTTACCTCGCCCGTTGGGCTCGGTGAATAACAGTTTTTTCAAAAGTCAATAACTCCACACATTTACCTCACCAAAAGACAGTAACTGTATAATATTTTGTATACGTTATTAACGATAAAATTCAGATCGATTTCAATTTCATTGTGCTCGTGATCGTCATCACAACATCTTAAAATTTTTGTGTTTCCATGTGATAACTTAAGTTTGCTTTAAAGAAAGTTTTAATGATTTGTAAATATGTTACTTTTAATAAAATACAAGTTTTTCAGTGATTGGTTTTTCAGTTTACATAGTAATCGCCCTTAAATAATATAAAATCTATAATTTCTGGATTTTGGGATGATAAGTTGTGACCAACTCAAATAAAAGGTTATGGATTTCCTTTGTTTGGGTCCTAGTGCTGCTGATGAGGAATTAATTTCCGAAATGGCCATACAGCTCATTAAAATTATTGCAGTTTGAGTAAAAATATGTGTTATTGTCTCATGTTCATTTACTCCATATCCTTTCGTAGAATATTAAATATTTTGTGAACATGTTTCTTTCCATTAAGTACAGTTTAAATGTGTTTTATGTTCTCGATACTAATGATAAAGTTAATCGTCAAGCAAGAGTTTATTCTAGTTCCTACAATTAGTAGAATTACTTATGAGCAGATTTAGCAGATCACCTTTTTCTAGTTTAAGGATGTTCGCTGGTCAATTTTAAAATAACAAGGATTTTGATTAAATATGATTTGTTGTTAGAAAATTGAAAAAGAAGTTATTTAAGCCAAAGAAATTGATAGGTTACCGATGTAATTTTTGAGATACAAGTGTTAAAAAAAATGGCGGGAAACTGAACTCCTCTGCATTTTTCATATGTTTAACATGAGCAATGTTTATCCAATAATGAATGCGACAAATAACACCAATTGAATAAAATTTTGTCAGAATGTTACAAAAGATGTATAAAATGAAATAATGGAAAAAAATAAGGGGGTCACCGGCCAAAAAATTATAAAGCTTGTAAATGGATAAAACCAGAGAAGTCCGAAAATCTGACAGAAATACATAAACATGACCAGCAAACATCCTTAATGCAGTAATGGAAGTAATCACTTGTAGTTTAGTTATGTGACGTTTTATTAATTTTCGTTTATTTGTTTTGTATTTGTGATGTTTCACTTTGTGTTGATTATGAATTGTTGTGGTTGAAAGAATTTTAAGTTTTCAGAATTTCCTCATTTTTCCGTATTCGTTTGCCGATGTATAATATTTAATGAATGCCGAAGGAAAGAAATGTAATGTAATCTTACCATCTGTATTTTGGAAAAAGAAGGGGTGGACTGCATATAATATTTAACCTTAATTGGTCAGCATGTGGTTGGAATGTTACTGAAACTCTAAAATATCAGTATAAGCAATTAAAACACCCGTAAAATGCTGTCATTTACAGAATGAAGACCGCTGAAAATATAAGATACACCTAGTTTGACTACATTTTCCTGTCTATTTTTGCATTATTCCAAAATTAGATAATTACTTAAAAAGGGCCACAATATTCAAACTACTACCCAAAATGCTTTGCTTTTATATTTTCCATGCGTACATAAATTTTGTGTTCTCTTTGTCCTGGGTAAAATAGATTTACAGATTTTGGCCATTTTTGATCAAAAGCCATCACACAATTTTGCACTGAAAAATCTTTTTTTACAATTTTAACATGCCTTGCATGAGGTACCAAGTTTGTAATTTATATGTAAGGTCTCTAATATATATCTAATATATATTTAAAGTATGAAGCTGGTACCTAATGCAAGGCATAGTAAAAAAGGAGCTAAAGCACTATCAATATCAAGCATTTTCCCATTGACGTAATGCTAATTTTGTTTAAGTGGGTGTTCATTGGTCGTAGAAAATTACTATCCAATCAAATGTTAAATCATGTATGGGAGTTGGTGTCATTCTGTCGTTGTACAAACCGTGTTCTGTGGTATGCTTCCAATCAATTATCATCAGTCCTTCATAAGTCAGTTTGGGTGTAAAATATGAAACTTTTGCCACTCGCATGACCGTCTAAGTAATAATTTGTTGTGAGTAATGCGATTTAAAAAGCGTATTTTCGTCAGCATAATTAAACAAGTCCCAATATTTACAAATAAGATAATATCATGGATAATGATGTCTTTGTTGGCCGACTCGTGCGCTTCTATTTCTGTGATGTTTTTTTTTTTTTTTTTTGTTTTTTGTTTTGCTTTTTCGTCCTTATATAGGGGGATTGTAGCATGTAATTGTAATTCACAGCCAGTGTAGATGAATCCCATTTTGTTTCATTGGTAGATATAAAATAAACCCAGTCTTGTTTTTGCAATCAATACAGAACGCAATATAGAAGTTGAGATTGTCATTGTCTTTGACATTGTACCTGCATTTGTAGAAGCCGTACTGATGTCAAAGAACATGGTAGAATCTTGTTACTGTTAATTTTGTACTGATACGGCTACCAATGCTTCAAACGATGACTTTGAACCAACTAAAAATGTTAAACATACCGGCTTATCATCTAGGATGATGTTTATTTCGCTGAACTTGATTACTCTTTATTTAGGGGCCGATGTCGTATGAGATTTTAAAGTCCATGAAAACTACAAGTTCCAGTTCCGGATTTTGCTATCTTAACTTCCGGCACGAGAATTGCAAGTTCCGGAATTGCGAAATGTGCGAGAAAGCTCTGTTTATTCAAACTGCAATTAGACATCTCTCATAATTTTTGCGAAATATTAAATTTTCTTAATAACAAGAAGCACGGTTAGTCTTTATTATCTTTTAGATTAGATTATGTTTGTAACTGATTGTACTCCAGCGAAGCTGATAGTTGTCAGTCATGATTTCATCATGAAAGCTGGGACCTGATGACCATTTTGTCACCTAAAAACAGGCAGAAAAATAACGGCCAAAATAATTTGGTTATTATAATTAACAAATCATGGCTGTGAGAAATATGTCAAATATGGCTCATAACTTTTTTGCTGTGATAAAATTTGCGATGAAATATAATGACCCTCAAGATATAGTCCCTGGGTTAACATATGGGTTGGTTTACTTAAGGCTTGCAAATTTCACAGCGGCCATGGAAAAATTTTGATAAATTATTCTGATCATATATTGTTATTTGTTATTTGGTCGGGTCATTAAATGCCATTCTGGCCATATGCAACAATTGCCGACATCACGCAATTTTAGTGACTTCCGGTCGACGATACACTGAAATTTTAATATAGAAAGCTATGGAGGTTCTACTGAATCTGCAATACCTTCAAAAATACACAATTTAAACTCATTTTGCATCTTCACTCGTCATCTATGACAGTTAAGTTAACAATTAGTACCAGTCCTGACAGTTTGAATTAATGGGAAATTATGTCCCTGAACTTTTGAAAAATCAGTATTTTTTACCATCATTCTCCTGTTTTGTCTATGTAAAATGTCCCACCCCCTACACGGTCTAAGTGATAACTTCTCATTTCACAACATAAAATTGATCGTTTTGCATCATCAAGTAGTTGACATTTAAAACTATGAAAATATCGTGTTTAAAACAGTTTAATTTTTAGTCTAGTCTCGTCCCTAGGAGTTCATCAATTTTGCATTAAATGTAATCAAAGATGGCGGACGACCAAACAGGTACGAGATGAAGAAAATTGTATGTTTTTTTATTTCTTTTAGTTAATAAAGTTAATTTAGATTATTTCTTTCTAAAGACTGATGACTGTCATTAATAAATATATAAATTAGCAAAAAATGAATAGAAAAAAACACTTTGGACTTAGTTAAAAAAAAGCCTGCATCACATTTTGAATTTATATTTTTTTTTCATAATTTACAATCTTTTGAATACATATCATTGATGTTATTTCAAATTTCAATCTGAATATGGTACATATAAACAATTTCAAATATTTGTTATGAAATTTATTTGTTTATTTGTCAAAACTTCAATTGTTAATCAAGGATGTATACTGTATACGTCTTTGTGTTAATTGATATATTACCCTGTGTCTGGATGTAAAGGTAGCTATTACGTAATGTCCACACCTGTTGTCTCACCTTTGTCACCTAGTGCGTGTACAGGATGAACAATACAGATGTACAATTGACAGTATATTGTTTCTATTCAAATATTTGCAATAGAACAATAAGCTCCACAAATTAAATAATTTATTTTACTTTACGTTTTCTCGAGTTTTATTTTAGTTGCAACTACTTCTTAAATTATGTATCAATTGCAACGGTTTCTTAGTATAAAATTGTAACAGAAATTATGAAAATTGTAAATGCATTTTATTACATTCCCTCGGCGACTAGATTTTCGAGTAAGAGTTACCGTTCCTTATCATGACTGAAATTGTTGCATATGCTTATTCTTACAGATTTAATGGCCCTGGAAATAGTTGCCAGTAATAAGATATGACAATTTATTGGTTATTTTTGGTCACGTTGGGTCCTATAATATCATATTCTGACCTTATGCTTGCAGATTTCATGGCTAAGCAAATAGTTGTGATTAATAATTACTGTAATCTATGGCTATCTGTTGTCAGCTTGGCCATAACATGTCATTTTGACCTTAAGCTTGCAGATTTCATGGCTGTGCAAATAGTTGGGATAAATAATTATTATCATTTGTGGTTACCTGTTGTCAGGTTGGGTCATAAAATATCATTTTGACTTTATGCTTGCAGATTTTATGGCTGTGCAAATAGTTGGATTAATAATTCCTGCGGTCAGGTTGGGTCATAACATGTCATTTTGACCTTATGCCTGCAAATTTCATGGCTGTGCAAATAGTTGCAATTTATAATTATTGTTATTTATGGCTATCTGGTGTCAAGTTGGGCCATAAAATATTACTCTGACCTTATGCTTGCAGATTTCATGGCTGTGCAAATAGTTGCGATGAATAATTATTAACATTTATGGCTATCTGTGGTCAAGTTGAGCCAAAAAATATCATTTTGGCCTTATGCTTGCAGATTTCATGGCTGTGCAAATAGTTGCAATTAATAATTAGGATCAGTATTACAGAATTATTCTGACCATTAAGGTTCCTTGTTGATTGGTAGATAATGTCCTTAGCTATTCCTCAAAACAGTGACAACCATAGAAGTTACAGGATTTCAAGGATAGATATATAATATATATAAAATGTCAAATTCATTTCATTTTGATTTGAATTATTACAACTAATCATAATTTTACCCCACATAAAAACTGCAACAATTTGTTGAGATTAACTCAGATATTTTTTCTAAAGAGGGTAGGACCCTGACCCCCCTCCACCCAAGTAAAAATGCATACTAGTAAATGCCGCTTTGTTGACGTTTTCTGCCTATTGTTTTTTAAGCGAATACATTTTTCACTTTTTAAAAATAAAGCTGTGTCTCCTAATTGAAAATTACTGTAAATCCCCACTAACCCATCAACTTCTCGTTTCGCCAGCTTATAATTATTGGTTTGTCCAAAGACATATATATATCTATATGTCTCTGGAACGCCCTCATAATTGTACAGCATACGAATCAAGATCAGATCCGAGATCGGCAAATACTGTTGTTTGAAAATCCGTCTACCGGAAGTGCTGGATTTCAAAGATAGGCCCGTGCAAGTTTGGAATTTACTTTTTACATTTCTGATGTACCTAAAGAGAATGATGCCGACGAATTGATCCATGTTTAATTAAACTAGTGGCAAAAAACATTTTTAATGAATAATTCAGTCCAGGGATACATAACTAGCTTTGTTTCTTTACAAACATTGCTCACAAGTTGTGTTGACGTCAGGATATTTGTTGTGTACTTTTTGACGTCACATCCGTCTGTGCTTCTGTGTTTTGAATAGGGGGTCTCGATGGGGGTCTGTTTCTCGAATCCCGGCAATTTTTTCTGCACTTTCCCGTTTCCCGAGCGGGAAAATATTTTACAAAGACTCTTAAAGAAACCATCTTTTCCCGTTTCACGGGCTCAGTTTTCAGCAGTTCCCGCTTCACGCTCGACATCCTTTCCCGTTTTCACATGCATTTTTTTGCCACGATCCCTTTTCCCGCTTGCTTAAAAAGGTCAATCCCGCTTCCCGCTTATACCCCATCGAGACCCACTGAATAGTGATGCTACAATTGAGTTGGAATGATTAAAAGGGAAATTTACCTTTGTTTTTAAATGGAATGCATCATTGACGATTGAAGAGGATAAATTCGTATATAAAACCATCGTTAGAACATCATAGCGCCTTTCTTGTGACTGAATACACCCTGCTCATTTCACTTTCAGTTTTGTAGGTGTTTACAGTTACGGGCTAGGCGTTTATTTTTCTTCGTTTAAAATCGGACAGGAAAACCACGGTAACACTTGGTAATGTTTGACTTAGAATTCGGATTGGATTCATGCCCTGGTCTGAGGACCTAGTTGCAGTCTCGTGTATCAATGTATGTGATTTGTTTCAGAACTCAATGCATCCAATATAATGCATTCTTTTAAAAACAAAGGAAAAAAAAGAGTGTATGTATTTTTATATACTTGATGTTTGTTCGTATATCGTAAAACAACAGATTCCCGGAATTGAACGCATGGACTTTTCAATAGATTGAATGGATTAATATTTCATTACAAAGTTCACCAGCCGCACTGACCGAGATTAGATGTTGGTATACCTGAAAACAGTCTACCGCTCTACCATCTGTGCTAAAGTATACTCCAGTCCTTTATCTCAGATGGAAGAGTGTTGGACTGTCGTCTTGGGGATACCGAGACCCGCTACACTTGATATTACCCATTACGGAGGGGCCATTTGATTTTTACGGAGGGGCTTGAAAGGAATTCCGAAAAAAAAAATCCAGGATTAGAAACTTATTGAAAAAAAAATTAGGACAGGGGAGAAAAAATAACCAGGATGACTTATATAAAGCAAAATTTCTGGCCTGGACCTAAAAATG